>JASCZW010006929.1:0-78476 GCA_034211315.2 Aedes japonicus | reverse complement strand
TCACTATCCTTAGTCACATCTATCTTTACAGTAAGTTGGAAAGAGGAGGAGGAAATGTTCATGTAATACCTGAAAAACAAATGAAAAGTTTTTCCAAAAAGTCGGCCACAACCAGAACTTCTCCGTCGGTCAAGTTGTCCCGAGTGAACTGGTAGAACTCTCCCTGTTTCGCTGCAATATAGTCATGCTTCCTAACAAATGCGACTTCTTCACTCTGGTGGGCGCAGAGTGTTTCGCTGAGTTCGCCAGCACTAATCGCTTCTGCTTGAGGATACGAGGATGTTCCTCCCGAACACATTTACACTCCTTCTTACCAGCCAGTTCTTTACTCACGTCTGCCTCACGCAGAGTTACCATAAGATTTTGAAAAATATCTGGCATGTCACAAATAAAAAATCTGGCAAAATCTGGCAATACACGGAAATGTCAAAAAATTTGAACTAGCAATTGAAAAGGGTCAAAGAAGTTTTACAAATGTTGATACACCCTTTACAAATGTTCTCCCAAAATGAGTCATTTTTTGACTCGTATACTCGCATTCTTTAGTAACAGTCAAGCGTGGAATTACACTATTTGACCAATGCCAAATATTTGACGGACTACCCATTCGTACAAAATTGCTACGAATCGTTTTCAGTGGTCGTGGAATGCAGTCACGAAGATCACTTAACGCTTTAGTGGAGTAGGATTGAATGACGCTTTTTTTTAATCTGTTCTAAGTTCAAAAAGTCAGGCATTACGCTGGGTTTCTCTTTTTGTCTTTTTTCCGATAAAAAGTCTGACAGTGCCAGATAAATCTGGCATAACGGCATCCCTGGCCTCACGGTAAAACGCTTTTACTTTCTGCACTATGTCTTATGAAACACTGATGGCCTTTCTTGGCAGGTTAGAGGAGCAGATAATTCCTTTCTCTTTAATGCACTTTTTCATGGTTCGCACTAACCTCTCAGAGCACCGAAATTCTTCTAGTAGGCCACCGAAATTAGAAGACCATGTAAAATGCTATTTTTTTTTTTAATTTAAGCGGTGCTTTTTTGTTAGATCCGCCTTGATGAAATATAACAGATTATATAAGAGTGGTAGAATAAACAAATTTTTAAGACATGAAATCTCCATGACGGAGCAAATTGTTTTGTCTCGATAAGTGTTTCTTATGTGAAAAAGTCTGCTAAACACTTTGGAGCCATAAAAATTGAAAAAAAGTGGGGGCATTTTGAGAAAAACGCAATTTAATATTTCAACCACAAAAATAACAATGTTGGCAACACTGTAAAATATATAAAAAATATTTGTTTGGTTGCAAATTTCCTTTAAGAAAAGTATTTAACATTGTTTGTAGCTCTTTTATTCATCGAGATATTCAATAAACAATATATTGACTTTTCAAAAATCTCAAAAAAATGGGGGCAGCCCATGGGCCGAGGGGTTCACCGATTGGTCTAAAACTTTGGATTTTTGATTAATAGCCTAGAACAAGTATATCAGCCAATTTTGGTTCGAATCGAAGAGGGTCGATGCATTTCTCCGGTCACTTGATATGGAATGACCCGTATATCGAAGTGATTAAAATATGACATTAAAAGTGTTTAACGACCGATTATATAAAAGAAAAAAATACACAAATATTAGAAATTTCGTATGTTTAGTCCACAGAATGAATTATTAGACAATCCTAAGCGTAAATTTTGATTATCGATATGGATTCAAGATGCTCAACAAGTACATGTTCATTGAAAATTGTGTAGTTATGGTAAATGGAGACTTTATGTAATGTTCGAATATACTCAATGTAGATCAAAACCACTCGATCCTGCTCTAATTGTATAGAGTGGCATAACGCTCTAGAAAAGATATTTTTATCATTGAGTGTGTATGGTACGGGACGGGTTTTAAGCAGTACATGCATCAGTTGGTATGTTTGACGAAGCGGTTGTGATCTGTAATTAGAACTGCCAATATTTGGACGTTAATGCTATGCGCCTACGCTTACTTCTTATCTAAAGGAACCTACCTTCAGGAACGAGCATCCTCAGCCTTAGAAAATGTCATAGCCATAGAATAAAGTTTCCAATCGCAGGTACTTATTTGAAGCACGCTTTCTGATCATGAAAATGATTCCTTCAGCTTCAGCAATCCGTACATAAACTAACAACATTATATGAGTTCGCTGCCGTGCATGTGTGAGAAGGTGAAATGAAATAGGCCAGTTCAGGATTTGCTGCTAACGTCAATTTCCTCAACCCGCTCTCGAAAACAATGATTCATAACACGTCGATTTCTATGATCGTAAGCGCAATTACCACAAGGTGTATTTGCAAGTCATCAGCGTACACAATTCTTCATCCTGGAGGAATTAATATGCAGACGTCGTTGAAATAAAGCGAGAAAAGTAACAGTTCAAGGGGTACACCTGATGTACTAGGGAAGTAACGAGACTCAACGGTTCCCAATTTAACAGAAATTGTGCGGTTTGTAAGGGAGGATTCCATCCATTGGACAATGGTATCAGAAGCTCCGAGATGCTTTAGTTTGGCCAACAGTATACAGGGTGTCCGAATATTATCCGTACAACAAAATGGTGTTAAAACTATTTTTAATAGTTGTATTAAACAATCAGTATGTATTGTTTGTTATAGCAATATGTTTGCAAATTACAAACTTTATTTGTTTCAATTCTAAATGGCCGCCTCGTGCTGAGATGCACACCTACAAACGTTCCGGAAATTATCCACGATGGCCGCGAGTTCTTCGACAGAGATATTTGTTGAAATTTGTCAGAAGCAAACGTTTCCGTAAGAACAACAGTATCAAAATTGTTGGCCAGCAGAGAGAGAAGCAGTGTGTTCGTTTTAGTTCTCAGCCCACGGAAGCTCTGGTAGTATGCGGTGAGTGGTGTAGAGGTGAAAGGACGAATGGCAGAAGATTCTGGAGTTAACACGGCTGGCTCGATGTGCAGGTCGTTGGGACTACACCCGCGTTCTGCCCAGGTTTCCAAAAATTCATCAGATCAGGTGTTATCCTCGGCTCACTCCCGGAACTCGATTCCTTGCGGCCAGGACAAAGAATCCATAGCTCTTGGCTTCATTTCGACACTGACTCCTACCCTAAACGAGATGAATGTCAGTGACGACAATGGACCTCTCGGTATAAGCGGTTTCACAACGGCTTCATCCACATTCAAACAGTCCTTGGCCAGTTTTTTTATGTCTGCCTCAAAAACGTCAGAAAAAATAACGTGGACACCCTGTACAATGAATTCAAGCAAATGAAAGGTAAAAGATATTTTGATTACAATTTTTATCACTAGATGTATATGTATATGTGAATAAAGGAAACGAATGATATTGTTGATATAGTATATTTGTAGAATATGATTATACACAACGTTGGATTCCCACACTCTAACTGCTTTCCTGGGTACTTTTTCCTTAGCGTGTGAGTTGCTTCTGATGGACCTCAAGATCTTTCCATAGAGCTTACGGTTGGCAGTTCCACTCCGGCGTTTATTTTGAGGCTGCCGAGTCGTCGTCGAGGTTTCTGTATATTTTGAGCACGCGCCACACAATGTTTCTATGAAAATCCAACACTTTGCCAGCTTGGGGTAGACCTCGATTCCCGGTGATAGTGTACGATTTTCTCTACAATCCTCTTTCATGATGACTATCTCCAAACGAGAGGTTTTTTTCTAAACTACCACTTGTAAATGTGAGCAAATTATTTCGACACAAATTTTTCATTAGGACCTAACTGACAAACGTAAACAATGGCTTCTAAATTTCTCGTGGCACAAAAGCTATCCATGTAAGCCCCAATTCTATCGGATTGGTGAACTTCTTCCTCTGGATTGATTGGGCAATGACGAAAATTCGCGGAAAAAGCCATTCTTTACGTTTGTCAGTTGGACTTAATGAAAATCTTTGCCGATTTTAGATTCCACTAGAAAAAGCCTGTCCCTTTGACAGGGAGGCCTACTTCGTCCTACAGTACTTCTTCTGCAGTGTCGTGTGCTCGACTTTGTGCTTGAATTAATTATATGGAAAATGTTTTTACAGACGCGTTATTCGCGGAGAAGTCGATGCAGTGATCAATGAAGATAGCTCCTTTTCAAATGTTACGCAAGAAGAAGGAACACCGAGAAAATTGTGTTAAAATAAGCATAATAGCTACTCATGTGATACCTGTTACATTTAACAAGGAAAACTAAAACGCATTTTTAAACTCCACAGATGTTTTCGTGTCCGGATTGTTTAATGTTCAACCTTTATATAGTGAATACGACGTCACATGATATAAGCATACTTGCTACGCACGTGTTGTGGAGAACTTTAACCAGAAAGCCCAAAACTAACTACGTCGACTCATCAACCAACTTCCTTTCTCCTCGCATTGACCTCGTTTGATGGTAGCAAACTTGGTACGTTGCGTTTCGAGTTGACTGCAGAACTGGAATTATGCTGTACAATAAAGTGGCACTTCCATTCCGCCTCTTTTTCCTCAAGCCTGAAATTCCATTTTCGTTGCATGATTGAATGTGCTTCTTCTTCATATATTTTAGCTTCGTTACCGACCCTGGTGGGACTGGAGGCCGACCCTTGGCAAGAGTGTGCTAGATGAACTTTGACTGAACTCGTGGATTCAGACTGGCCGCTCACTCAACTTTACCGTCTGAGCAAAAGGGGCTCCCCAACGGAATCTCCTACCTGTACCGAAACACGAGTAGGAAGAAACCCCCCTTAAGACGCACAAAGGCGCAAGCATACTGCACCTCCGGTAGTCTCCGAATTTGTTTTATGTTTCGGACGCAACAAATCGGGGGAAAATTTATTCCAAAAGTGCTCCCAATACATGCGAATGCTGTGAAGGAATGAGACTGCGGAGTGAAGGAGCCCTAATCGACGGTGATGAAGCATCCGTTTTATTATCAGCTGCGCCCGATCGCATTGAGAGCCGACCGCCACTGACGACTGGGAACAGGCGGGCGAAAGAAAGTTTTGTGTACACATCGATAATGCATATTAGATGGGTGGATGGGTGGAACAGGAAGCGAACATTAATTGCGACTGACGACCTTTTTTCCTCCTCCTTCAAGAGGAATCTATGCTAGCAGCTGCACTACCAATAGGTAAGTAGGCTTCCTTTGAAATTTGAGGTGCTGACTGCTGCCGATGAGGTCGTTAATTCAAGCTTAGTTGACCTGATATGGCAAGTGAGGCCGACCGACGGTTTTCCCACTAGAACTAGAACAAAAGTTGTCATTTGGACTCGTTCGGTAAAATTTTATAGCAGTCTTCCATTATAGATCAATTTAAACCTTTCAACTCGATTGAAAGTAAAACAAAAACTTCGCCTCCACATAGATGTCCACCAATCACTCAACCATCAAGATCCCCACCGAGTACAACTCAATCCAAACACCAACCGTTTCAAACTGCAAATATGACCTGGAAAAAGAAAACAATACGATTACACCCTGCTCGCACGAGATCCGACAGTTTCGTTCCGGTGGAACTAAAGCTTTCCGCCTCGCAGCGCTGGCCGCTCCGCGGAGCATCCTGTGGCGAAGTGCGATGGAAAACGGCCGGCAGCAGTCAGCCTAAGTGGGAGCGATTTGCATTTCAAAGATGCACTGCCGAAAGCGGAACGGATGTGGACGCGAGAAACTGCCCCAAGGTTGTCGGATTTCACGTTGCTCTTTCAAGGATCCGGGGATCCACGAGGGAGGCAATTTTCCTCCGGACAAGCTAACCGAATTTTCGCAACTATTATGACGTTTCAAGGAGAAAGGTATCGAATTTGAATATGGAAAATGACGTCAATTCATAGGACGTTGGTAGGGTGATGGGCGTGTTTCTTCAGGACAATCCCTTTCCCTTACTCATCAAAGCAGAGTAAGTGAAAATGAAATTTCAATTGTTTTGACCTGACATTCTCCCGGTACATGCGGACGCGGCTGGCCAATCATTAATATAACTGGGATTTTACGTGCCACACGACCTTCACATCCATCACGTCATCATTCCGACTTGTACGTAGCATATGTGTGGATTCGTGATATTTTCCATCAGGCCGGTCGATGGCGGCCCCGGTGGTGGTGCTAACAAATCGATTTAAAACTCACCATCTTCGCGTGTCGATATGACCGTTGTTCAGTTTTTTCAAGGTGTTTGAACATAAGCTGATAGTCAGTGTTTGTCAATGCCAAGATCAGATCTTCCCGAAATAACGGTCGGTAGAATCGTCAAACATGCATCCATCGATCTGCTCATAAGAATTCATCAACTAATCGGCTATCAGTGCTGAAGTATAATTTCGATTAAATCAACACTCAAATCATGTGCTGATTGAATCGGACTGAGTCAATTAATCCATTCACCACGGCATGAGAAATGTTGGGGTGGTCTGTGAATGCTCCAACTTTGAATCTCGTCTAACAAGTTGATAAAGAGAATCGTCATGACATGCTCTCCTTCGCAGTCACCCTCGTGGGACACTTTCTCCTGATCTATGGATCGCAGCTACTCCCCGATGGTGGATCTAACCTTCTCTGGCCACTTCCGGTCCGGTGACGGAAGATCTCCCGAAACCGCGATGCGTTCCACTCGGATTCGCGAGTTGTGTTCAAAAACTTGTACCAGTCTCATCGGAGCCGACGTTGTTGGACCGCTGTGCTTCTCTCCACTCATCTCGACACATCTCTTCAACGGCATTGGCCATTCCCAGAGCAGGCATCTCCCTATAGGCTGTCTCAAATCTAGGGCATTAGAATCCCACGTGCTCCGGTATTACCATCACATTACAACATTCTGCTGTGGTTGACGGCACTTTTATCCACTATTTCTTCTCGAATACTTCAGATGTTTTACAGTTTGGCCTTCATGGTGGCCTGGAATCCCTCTCAATCAGGCAAGTTTGCGCTGAGTTCGGTGAGGTTGAAGTCTTTTGGTTGCAAAACATCTTTGTATCAGTTGTAACTTTGTACGCAGTCTAACGCCGGCCACGCTTGGTAACAGGATGCCGAATACCGCGAAGAGAAGGAAACGTGAGCTGCAGGCGCTTCTGGAAGCACTCGTCTCGGTAAATTTGCCCATTCACGGTACTCGTGATGCTGTATGGCTGACTCATCCCTCCACGCTCACAGATGGCCGCAAGTTCCCAATGGAAACGACGCAGAGAGACGAGGCGAACCCGTTCACCAAAATAGGACTGATAAGATCCCCGCAAGGCAGAAGAAGGCCTGCCGATACGTGCGGAAGCGCAACTGCCTCGGAAGCAGGGGTCTTCGGTAAAACTGGAACTACGCTGCTAAGTGCTGGTAGTCGCTGAACAGCTGAATGCGATAATCGACTTTACGACAGGTCGTAACAACATCAGCAAGGACCTCAAACGTAGCTTGTTGTAGCTTCGTAGGTGTTGTTGCGAGCGGCATGTTGCGGAGAGGGACGAACTGGAAACTAAGCTACTAGCCGAAAAAAATGCCAGGAAATGGTAAGGCATAACCGCACCCGGTGGCTCAAAGAAGCGGCTGGTGTCTGACGGCCCCATGGGCCCAGAGACATATGCGAGCGTGATGTCGCGGGTCTAGCCGCACGTCCTGCGGGGCGTGAAGGGAGTGACCCGGCACCGAAGGGTGGCAAAAAGGCACCAAGCGCGGCAAAGGTGGAAAAAGCGGTAAATCGCCAATAGCGTAATGAACGGGGCAACAAAGAGGACGGAGCGATGAAAACCCTTGGACCGAAGTCCGGAAAAAGCGAGATAGACCTCAGAAAGAAAAAGCGTATCGAAGTCATGGCTCGAAAGCGTAACAGCGGTGAAGCGCCTCGTCGTGAAGACCGAAGAGTCTAAGCACTCCGAGCTTCACTTTTATAGCAAGGTGCTGAATCTGTATTTGATTATTATGATTAAACTTAATACTTACTAATGTAGATTCGTGCTGGACGTGCAGCGCGCTGCGCTTTTTTCAGCACGGCTGGACATATTCACATCATCTATCAGCGACCTTCAAGGCTCCGTCGTGGTTCTAATTGAATCCTGTCTAAGGATCATCAAGACCCGTGTGTTACAGGAAGGCCCGTCTCAAGAGGCAGTTATTCGAAGAATCGAGTGGAAGTCGCCAAAACTAAAAATAGCGAAGTATCTCCCATCGGTTGTCCGAAGCCGAAGGTAAGGTCCCTCTCCGTCAATTTTGTGGACCGGAGCAATCCGAGAGCTCGTGGCGTCAATTTCACTCTGAGAATCCGATCCAAACCGAAATATAGAGGTTTCACCGATCCCCGCTCGGTGGAACGGATAGGTACGCGAAGCCGGGTCGCTTTGGGAACGTGTGCCTCTATTCAAAGGGCGGATCGCCCCGGGACAGAAACGGCTTTCATATGCCGCCATCACCTCTCGTGGAACAAAAACGGAAGCTTCCGTTCCAGCCGCCACTCCCTCCGCATCTCTGGTGCGGCCATATTTCACACAAGGGTCCTTTCGTCATTACGCGCCAAATCGCAGCGTGGACATCCTGGTGGCAACCATTGCACCGCCGACATTTCGTCGCCATTTTTCGTTGAGCAAGCCGCAACGGAGTCATCGAGGTACCAACGGACGCCATCAGTTGACGAGTCTTCGAAAACCCTGCGCAGGTACGTTTGAGAGCTAGGTTACTCTTCTCTTTCTTGTCGTCGAAACAGTTCAGCACGAATAAAAGAATCTAGAAATAAGAACAAATTCGCTTGAGTTGTGATAAAGGTTTAATTGCGTTTAACGCCAATTATCGGGAATAAATTAATCACTAATTTCAGGAGCTTAATTTGTTCGTTAATCAATTTTGTAGACGTCGTAGATCTGGGCGCCGACGATGCAGAGTACTCGCCACCGGCGAAATGATTCTGCAGCTGAAGGGCCCAGCGTATCAGAAAGCTGGCCGAATAGGCCTAGGAGCAGGAGGTAAGCTACGTGCCCTAGCCACGTTGGTGACTCACCAATGTAAAAACTTCGACGAGATCACGGAGGCTGGCGAAATCTCCACGGCCATTAAGGCCCAGTGTGGGGTCGAGGTTGCCACAACAGCCTATACGGCTGCGAAAGAGGTCCGCTAGGACACAAGTGGCAAGAATACGACTGCCGGTTGCCGCCGCAGATTTGGCTCTAAAAGTGAAAAAAACTTAGAGTGGGGTGGTCTGAGGTTTTGGCGTGCCTCGAAAAGCGGGCATACACGTCGTGATACAATGCCGAAGGTGTGGAAAAAAGAGTCGCTAAGGCTCGGGACTGCAAGGAGCCCCCAAATGCATGACGTGTTCTGGGAAACCGAGACGACAAGCACGTCATGGGGGCCCAGTGTCCGGCCTGAGGATAAACCAAAAGCTAAACACAGTGCAGTTAGCAATTGAACCTTGACCACATGTGAGGTGGCAATATCCGGACCCATATCGTAATATCCGACCCATCATCATTTCCCTGCCGGTAACTGGGTTGCAGATGGGTCTAAGAAGGTGGTACTATGGATGACGGGCAAGTTCTCATTCCAGGAGGTTGTGCCCACCTTCAAACTACCGCGATGGGCGCAAAAGTAAACGGAGCGTTCATTTTTCAGCTGCTATGCCGAGATGGTCGGTTGACCAGTTCTCACGAAATGGTAGATCGGATGACAGCGGAGCTAACTTGCCGTGTAGCCCGCTGGTAGTAGCGGGCGACTTCAAGCGTTTGGACGTTGAGAATGGGAAACTCGTCTACGACCCAAGGGGCCAGATACTGATGGAGGCCTGGAAGGCTCAACGTAGACCTGGCCAACGTAGGTACTAGTAGCACCTACCATGGCGGAGTCGATTATCGACGTGGCGTTCTGCAGCCCTGGGCTGTTGAACAACTGGAGGGGTGGAAGATGGTTACACCTATACGCTACCACCTGGAGGTTCCGTATCAGGGCAACGGCAGGCTTTGAGAGATTGAAAGATACAAGATTGAAAACGAGCGAAGGGCATTTGAATTTTCGTTTTCAGTGCTTGTGTCTTCAATTTCAGCCTGCTGCTTGCCTATCAATACCTTTCTCTTCATGTCTGTTGTTATAGCAATAAAATTACTGTCCGCTCTAGCGCTTCGCATGAAGATGAGAAATTATCTACTTCTGCAAACTCATCAAAGATCGTTACTTCCGCGCTGGAGAATACAAAAATAACAATCAAAAGTTAGTAATGGCTAAAACCACAGCTTCAACCGAGCAATCACCGCCAGAGCTATTACAGGTCATCATTGAGGACTTTTCCAAGTCACGACCAGAGACCTTGGTCTCCTATGATGTGGCTAAATTGTTCAATGACAATGGCACCGTGGCCGAGGGACGAACCGACCGTTGCCAAACGAAGAAATTATTGCGATAGGCAAATCGCTGAAAGTTCACAAAGCGCCAGGACCTGCCGGTATTCCAGACGCTGGTCATCAGACAACTATTTCACTGGCGCCCGCAATATTCAGAACGAGCGATGCAGAGATGTCTGAACAAGTGCGTCTTCGGACGCCTAGAAATCCAGTATTGCTATCGAAGACAGGAAACCACCAGGGACCTATCGGCATATAGACCTATATGCCTGTTGGAGTCACAGCCATTAACGTGCTCGAAAGGGATATTCTTCAACCAGACTTCAATACACGGAGGGTATGGGCGGTCGTCTAAAAACCAGTTCGGTCTCCGTAAAGAAAAGCCGACGGTGGATTCAATTCTGTCCGTCACCAGACGGCCGAAGTGGCAATCCAGCGCAAGGTCCGCTACTCAGGGCTGGTGGCGGGTCACTCGAGTGGCTTGGTCACTATTTTGAGTCTAGTCACTAAAAAGTCACTATTTGCATCCAAAAGTCACTAAAGTCACTATTTTTCGGAAAATGGTCACTAAAGTCACTATTTTCGCACCGTCGTTTGTAAAATAGATCAATAAAATTAAGTGATCTGGCCATACTACATAAAAGTCGAGAAGTAAAACTAGATGCCCTGGCGAACGCTGTCCCACCTCTACCTCAATTGAACTTGTCAAATGCAGAGCGCTGGTCGGTCACGGCACTCTAGATTTAGCTTGAATACGACGCACGTGGTCTCATAGTATAACATCTTTCATTGTGTTTACAATGTTCCAGCTATTTCATAATAATTTTTCATATTTCTATACAAATAAACCCAGTGAAGTCCATGACGAATCGAACGGGATAGGAGTGAAAACTTAAAACGTTTATCCAACCTGCAAACAAAATTGTCCAATTAAGAAACCACAAAAAATAATCAAGTCATTTTTCTTTTATACTCACTTTGTTTCAAAAATATTTTGTTAGATTCAGTTTTTGCAAAAGCGGACTACTCGTTTGGTATCCAAATAGTCGAGAAAAGTGGGAATGAATTGTAAATCAAATAAAGTACTTTTTTGGCAAAGTTGTAAAACTTTTTAAGTAAAATTTAATCTAAACATTTGTGATAAAGTTTACAAGCTATTGATAAGCAAACTAATCTATTTCAATGATATTTTCGAAGGTTTCTTCTAGACGAAAGAACTACTCATACATCTAATGTACGCTGATCTAGAAAGGTTGGTGCGAACCATCGTCGTTAGAGTTTGCAAGCCCAATGTGTGGCATGCCAATACTTCACTTACAGAGGACATATAAAACAATATTGAGAACTTTCTACCTGTCCTTTCAGGCGTAACTTATACGATTGGTGCAATTTGGTGAATTCTGTTGGATTTGATACTGAATAACATATAAATGATTGAATAAAGTAGGAAATCTGGTTTAGAGATGTGCTGGGTCGTCCAAACAACCCAGGAGATTAGAACTTAAAATGTACAGTTGTAACAGTAGCTTTATCCTCTATAACATGTTATGTTATGTATTCAAATATATTCAATGAATGTCCTGGAAGACCAACTGACACTATGAGATAATCTTGGGATCAGTGCCTTGAATTTTCATAAAATATCAATGAGAAGTGAAAATGATTTTATCCCAGTGTAATGATGATGTTTACTTTCCCGGTTTTCATGGTTACCGCTGTCACTTCTATGCCAACTGAATTTTGTTTGATGCAATGAATGAAGTCGCCTCTATGTGCGGGTCAAAAATCTGCTGTCACTGTTGTTTTGATTATCAATCGGTAAGCATGAATTTCATTTGATGAAATCTGAATATCATCTCTTGTGATGATTTTTTTTATTATTAAGTGATTTTGAATCCTAATCCAAACATGGAACAACCAGGGCCGTCATCATCGTCCCAGAGGAATAGATACTAGCAATGTTGTGCAAGAATACCCTGGTCGGGCTGCCCTTGCATTTTTCTGATCCTGACGGGTAATTGATATTCATTGTGGTTGATTGAATTTCATTTCTGATATTTTGAAATTCGTTTTGAAAATGAACTTGTTGACATAAATGAATATCAAAGCGTTTTGAAAATTGAACGTTCATTCTTCTGGTTACGTTTGTTGTCATGAGTTATCATTTGATTTTCGCATGAAACTTATAGGTAGTCAATGTTATGTTGCCTGAAAATCCACGCTTTTGAATCTAATGAGCATGACTTTTACCAAGACTGCTTGGGATATTATATGCCAAAGAAACTAACTTAACTTTGTATAGCCCAGAAAGATATTGTTACAATTGTAGACCTTAAATTTTGAAGGAAAGTTTGAATGAACTGAATCTAGCAAAGTTATCCTATGATGTCTGTGGACGTATCAGCATATTCATTGCATGTGTTTGAATATTTATCGTAGCTTTGTAGTACCCAAAATGCTAGTTTACTACTCTATATATCATACGTTCTGAATTCAAGATCAATTGCTATGAACCTCAAAATCCCATTATATCAGTTGACCTTCCGAAAGATTCCAATTATTTGGTCAAAAACATATTGTTACTTTGTTTAGTCCAAAAATCTGATGATTTTTAGATATAATTCCAAACTTAAAGTTTTGAATCCCTGGAAAATTTGGATAACCTAGAACATCCGAAGATTATCTCATAATGTCTGTTGTTCTTGCAAAATATTCGTTTTCGTTACGACTGTTGGGCCTATGTTCTCAAGGATAGTTTGGATGACCTAGAACATGTCAAATTTCTCTATAATGTTTTTTTTCACTTTAAAATTATGAATTAAATATGTTTGAATATTTATTGTAACTTTGTATCGCCTAAATTTACTGTTATAACTGTAAATTTTAAGTTCTGAACGCCAAGACAGTTTGGATGACCTAGACCATCCCAAGATTATCTTCTTATGTATGTTTACGTTCGAAAATATTCACAAAATATATTTTAATACGTGACCTAACTTTGTATTCCCCAAAAACTACTGGTACTGCCTTATATTTCTTGTTAGGAACTCCAGAGCAGTTTGGAATATCTAGGAGATCTTAAAGTTATAAAGTAATTATTGTTGACTTTCCAAAAGGTTCATTGAATATGTTTGAATATAGATGGTAGCCATATATAGCTTAAAAAACTTCTGTTACAACTGTAGATCTTATATTTTGAACTTAAGGACAGTTTGAAGTACCTAGAATATAAGATTGTCACATTATGTCTGTAAGCCTTCCACACTATTCAATCAATATTGTTAAATACATATTGTCCCTTTACACACTCCAAACACTTGATGTTACAACTGAACTGATCTTATGTTCTGAACTCAAGGATAGTTTGGATGCCCTAGATTATCCCCGTTCATCTCATGGTGTTTTTTTTTTATGTTCGAAAATATTCGCTGATCTTAAGTTCTAAACTCAAGGACAGTTTTGATGACCTAGAACATCACCGAGTTATCAAATAATGACTGTTTATTCCAAAAGGTTCATTCGATATGTTTGAATAAATATCGTAACCTTATATAGCTCTTAAAGCTACTGTTACAACTGTAGATCTGAAGTTCAGAGCTCATGTACATTTTGGATGACCTAGAACATCCCAGAAAGATACAAAAATATTAAACGAATATCAACGAGAATTTGATTACATGTATACAAATGTACAATATTCTAAAACAACGGCTTACACTATTAATAAGGCATTTATTTTTTCTTTCTGAACTTCTTCATATCCAGGATGTTCTTGGTCGTCAATTAGGCCTTCAACTCATAATTTTTTGCTATATTTTCCAGATATAAGAATTGATGGAAAACAAATTTTCCGAAGACAGTGTACACTTTTATTCAAACTGTGTGATTGTATACAGCTATTGGGGTCATATATTACCCCTTAGAACTCAAGGAGTTAATTTACTTTTTAAAACAATATATATAAATTTTTCAATAGTACGTGGCCTGAAATCAAGAATGTTTTCTATTGAAATTGATGCGTAGAAATACTTCCGATCGATTGGTGTAAAATGTTTGAAAACTAATTGAGAAATGACTGAAATATTAATGTTCAAAACCTAACCACTTTTCGTGACGGTCGCAATGCGATTTTTTTTAATTGTACCCCAGTATTTATAGAAAATAAAGATGTATTCCCAGGTCAAAAGTCTGGTTTGCAGAACTCGTTTATAAAATATTGCCAATGCCTCAACCCACCAGCTGGATGCATACAGTGAAAAAGCTCCAAGTATGTTGTGAAAATCGTCAAGTTACTTCCGATTCAGGTCAACTATGATCTTCTTATTAACGAATGGAACTTGTTAAAATGCTTGATGCTGACTTTGAGTACAGAGTACAAAATTGAGGAGTATTGGAACCAGTTTTTACTAAGAAAACGGCTACAGGTGAGCCAAAATACCTTGAAGTGCTTAAATTTGTGAAAACAGCTTCACATGGCAACGGCTCAAAAAAGGAATTGGAAGCACGATTTGTCAGAAATAATTCTAGCACAGATCATACTGGAAGGCGTTTCAACTGTGCGTATAGACCCGTCTTCACAAAAACGAGCTGCGGAACAAGTCTAGGAGGTCGCGGAGATAAAAAAGTCGCTTGATTTCGTCGTTTCTTTACAAAAAAGAAACACAAAAAGTGGCACTGCGCCGCAGTATCATTCATTTTTGCAAACGGGGGTGATCACTTAGTTAATTTTTATTGTACAAATGTATAAAAGATCAAAACAATACTAAATTTTTAAAATCATTTTTAAGTCACTATTTGGTCACTATTTGGTCACTATTTTTATTATTTTAGTCACTAAAGTCACTATTATTTATCCATAAACCCGCTACCAGCCCTGCTATAAGGATGAAGCTGGCATCGATACGAATTTACAAGAGTTACCTGAGAAGAATCAGAAGGAGTCCGAGTAGTGGGATGCAGAGTTCATTCGGAGTAATGTGGATGCTACGATTATGCCAAATTTGTCGAAAGGATTGAAGCTTGCAATCACCATTCCCGTTGGGTCATCCGCATTTTCGGCTATGAGGAGGATAAAGACGTGGTTGAGATCTACCATGGGACAAGATCGCTTTTCCTCACTGTCGCTTTTGCATATTGAAGCAGGTCAATCTCTTGATAAACAGAAAATCTTTGAGGAGTTTGGCTCCAAAAATCGCAGGCTTTCCTTTGGAATAACAAGTGTTCCAAAATGCCAATTTTTGAAGAAAATGTTTCTTGTTGTATCTTACTCCGTTAGTTGATGAATAACAAAAATGTTTTTTACTTCCTGATATAATGAGTTCAAGAAAAATAATAAAAACAAGATACAATTGCGTCTTTCACTAAAATATAAAATTAAGATAAAAACCAGGGGGCTTAAGACCCCCCCCCCCCCCACTAGAGAAAAGGGCTAGGTACGCCAATGCATATAAGCCCTACAAAGAAGTTTACTTTAAACCGGTTCAAGGAACATTGGTTTGATTTTAGGAGCTAAATTCTAAGAAAATTGTGCGTGCCAGCTGCGAATGATTTACAAAGCAAATGCGCAATGTCATCAATAAAAAAGATGGAAGATATGAATGGAATTAATACCGTTTATTCCTATAACATTCATCTTGCAGACAAAAAATTAATTAAATGATGTGATTGATTGACACCTATTGTGGGACACCCTGTAATTTGATTGCCTGTTGTCACAGTTAAACGGCTTCTGAGAGAAATTTGGAGAACATCACACCATCAACAGAAATGGCTTGTGCTAAACATTGTTTACCATTCATTCCGATGTCTCTCGCCACCCATGTCGGCCCGACAATGAAAATGCCTGTTTAAAGTGCAACGCTTCGCTGATGGCAGGATCATTACCGTGTACCTCCCAAGCACTTCAATAGCGCAGCGAGCAGAGCGGTTGTGGTGGCAGATAAGTCCGCACGAGCCAGCAGTTCCTCTCTTGACTGGCGTCCGCTCGCTAGTCTAGATATGGCCACCCGCCGATAAAGTTGTTCGCTCCTGCTAAATTTAAGAAGTGTGCTTTGCTACAAGTGCGGTAAATGGCTTAATCGTGCTGCTAGTTTAAATCGGTAACTAGCACGAAGCCTGAAATACACCGCAGAAGACCACAAAAGGTTCGACCACCGTAGATGCCAATTGGGAGTGTCCGCGTTTTCGGACTCGGGAAATTCGTATCCCCCTTTCGATCATGTAAACATTTACGTCGAAGAACAAATAGTGTTGATAAATAAATACATCCTACATCCGATTGGCCTGTTTGAGAAAGTGGCCATTACTGGCAGGTGTTTTATATATTAGCGAAAGAAAGAATGGATCATGCGTGGTCTTTGGTCGTTTTCAATAATTTGGGCAGAGCTCAATTGTGAAGTGACTTTCGATCGCAGCTAACCGAATAATCGCGTGGTAATTTTCTCGCGCAATGTTAAAGATACGGACTGGTGAATTCTTATCAGTTGCGCACAGCTTAGTCACAGTTGTACGCATTGTAGTCGTCGGTGTTGTTGTTGCTGCTGAAAGTACTGATAGCGTCGGGCAGCTGCCATGTGAATTCCGTGACTCAGTGAACATATCCAGTGGAGTGCGCGATGGCTTGGGGAATATCCTTGACAATAACATTACGTATGCACCGGAGAATTTTGCACTCATAAACTATGATTATGCTGAGTATGACGTCAGAATTAGTGTTCCAAACTATCATAGGGGATGTGTGTGCCAAGTGAGGCGCTGTGTTCGGTTATGTTGCCCCGTAGGGCAGTGGTACGTCAGTCGTGAGGAAAGTGCCACCACCTGTGTCGATGGAAGTAACCATTTGTCGCCGACCCTGTTGGCAAATGTAACGATTGCGAATGTTACTCGATTGGCGAACTTAGTTCAGGATCAAATATTTGGATTCGTCCATCAGAAACCATGCCCGGCGCTGCTAGTCGAGGATGCTTTTCCGTGGGCGTTGGATGACGTAAGTTTCGGCCATTAATGTGGACCTATAAACGTGAAATGGAGGTGATAATTAATATGTTCGTCCATCCTCAGAGTGGGGCGATTCTTCTGTCGGATATTGCCATACCCCAGGAGGAATATTGTCTGGCAGTGGGAGATGACACGGGTTTACTTGCAGCATATTTGTGCCCGTTGATGGCGGATGAAGCCAGCATCACATATTCTATTGGTAGGTTACAGACGTGGCTGCGATTAATGTTTATTGAGTCGTACAGTTAATGGTTATTAGTTGATTTGTTTTGATGTGAATAGAAGGACACGATTTGCACTCAAATTGAGAGAAGAAATGTTATATTAAAAGAAGTACTTTCTTTAAACAAAAGTTATAAAATATTCAAAACCATCAGTTAAATGTATCATCAAATCAGTTCGAATTGATAAAGGCCGTTCACACCAAAATTCGGACATACAAAAAATATATAAGAACAACACTAGCATGTTTTTAATTCAAATTATTTACTTAATTTTATAGATAAATGTGCTACTCAACACAACTGCATATAGATTTATATGTATTTATTCCCATAAGCTGTTGTGCGCACTTTCCTATTCACTCCTTTCATCAATCTTTGCCTGGTTTCCTTGTCAATTTTCTTCGAAGCAGTAAGCCACTTGGAACGAAATTCTTAGATCGTTGATACCTCTCTACCAAGCTTTTTATGGATTCCCTTGACCATTGACCAGTATGTTTCAATCGGGTTACATCCCTTGGGAACGTAAATAACGTTGTTTTGCTCAAACCAAGTGATTGTGTTTTTAGCGTAATGGCAGCTGACCAAATCTGGCAAGGACAAGGACTGAGCCGCATGTTTTCTCAGGAAAGATAAGAGCCACTTTTTGAAGCATTCTTGCCGGTAAAACTCAACGTTTACGGTACCTGGGGTTACGAAAATCTGAGATTTTAGCCCACAGGAATTTGGTTTTATAGTTCCGTTTCAGATGTTCAGGGGCATTTTCCAGCTAGTTGCAGGGTGAAATTCCGTTCCCGAGAGATATTTTAATTTTTGAAGCAGTATGTTTCGTCATCCATGACAACGCAATGGAATTGTGTTGGAAGTTGTTCATAAAGCTTTTTGGAGCGTGTTTTTACCGATTTTTGTTGCTTTGTATTACGATCTGGTCATGTTTGAGCTTTAAATGATCCCAATCCAGCCTTGACATTTGCACTTCTTTGTGTTGACTGTCCGTGTTGACACCTTCGGGTTGCCTGAAAAGCAGCAAGGACTCTTATATCCTTCGTTGTGTTGCTTTGTTCATGTTCACCACGTCAAATCATATCTGCAACAGTTGATTTTGGCACATTTAACAATTTTGCGATGAATCGAGCAGTAGAATTGGGATTTTCCAAATATTTGTCCTAGAGGGTTTGAGCTGTTTAGTGGAATACCTGTAACTAGAAATTATAAGAAGAATTAGTATCTTCCATTTAATTCCAACTACCTTTGCTTATCTTCGACAGATACGCGTATTTCGTCTACAATGTGCAGACTTCTTCAGTGTCTCGTACTAATAACTCGACTTATTAGTCGAGTTATTAGTACGAGACACTGAAGAAGTCTGCACATTGTAGACAAAATACGCGTATCTGTCGAAGATAAGCAAAGGTAGTTGAGGTCTACTCAGGGCTACTTAGGTCCTGTACAACATTTGGACCAACTTTTTTTTTCTTTAGTGACAAAAAGCCCCGCATAATTATTGTTTTGAAGATGGCACCATGTATTTAGAAATTTCATTTATAATCAGATAGATCTCACCGGAAATTGTTGCTGTTGTTCAGTCTTCATTTGAACGGCTTGCCTTTAATATTAAAGGATGCATTTATGTCTCTGCAGAAGTAACACTCCGCTAGTTTTCAAATATTTTAACATCATCTTTTTTGAATGGAACATCACAAACACAATTATTACTTCGCGCATAAATACAATAAAAATTTCAGATGAAAATCACTTTCGAGAAGAAATTTAACTTGAAAAATCATAATGACTGTGTAATAAAAGAAAAAGAACTTCACAGCTCCGTGCTCTTTTATTCGGTGATAAATAGACAGAATGAAAGTGTGCGCCTTCGATGGAATTTTAGCATAAGAAATTACTGTTTCAAGCTTCTGCTTGAAGTAACTTTGTAAAAAAAAATAATATATTATTATTTGCCCCACCACTTAACATTATTCAGAAGTAGAACCAAATAAATTTCATTATCACTATCGTCTTCATTGATTGCTTCCTGTCCTGTTCTGGGGGCCGCGCTATACATCTCATCCGGTGCCACCGTGTCGACCGTTCGAAGCATGACAAACCCAACTAAGCTCAAGTTTGAAATGCTTACCCTTCAGCTCGTCGTAGACTTAGATGGTTAGAGGATTTTCCGGCGGTAGTAATCAAATCATTTACGGTCATATCAGCCAACTTCAGCTTCTCGATTTCAGTCTTGGCAGTCTGTTTTGCCTTCCCAATGGCGCATCCGTAATATTCACTAGCCATACCGGACGTATCGATCATGTACATTTCTGGGCCTGTTTCCTCCGTCCAGTGTGCTTTGAACTGTTTCTCGCTCACAACAGCTTTTTGAGTCTTCTTAAGGTACCGCTTGACGGTGGCCCAATATTGATCGATTGGGCGGAGCTCTGGCGTATTGGGGGGGGTTCTTGTTCTTGGGCACCACTCGAGAGCGTTCCGGCCAAATCCGGGCAAAATAGAACGGAACAATTGTGTCGGTTCAGGAAAGGCAGTAGACGATTTTGTAGGCACTCGCTCAGATAAATTTCCTGGCTGACGGTTCTGGTCGCAATGTAAACGTTGCTCTTCAAGCTACAGGTACAGATAGCCTGCCACACCAGATATTTCTTCGCAAACTTTGACAGTTTAATGAGCTTGAAAATATCTGCCACTTTGCCCCGTCCGGTTGCCTTATAAAATGTCCTGTCCAGGAAGCAGTTTAAAGTCTGCCTTGACGTAAGTTTCATCGTCCTGTAGCACGCAATCAAACTTCGTCAGCATCGTTGTGTACAACTTTCGCGATCGTGCTTTGGCCGACGTGTTTTGTTTATCGTCGCGATTTGGAGTCACCACCTTCTTGTAAGTCGATAGTCCAGCTCGTTTTTCAGCTCTATACACGGTCGAAGGCACCACTCCAAGCTCCTTTGTGACATCTCGGATGGAGATGTTGGGGTTCCGCTCGAAACAGCGGGCAACTCTTTTTGTCGTCACTGTGGCCTCCGACTTTAGATTTCCCCCCGATCCAGCTTTCCTGGCTGTCAACAAACGTTCACCAAACACTTTTAATACGTAGGTCACAGATGATTTAGCCCCATTCAACAATTTCGCGTGAGAGTAGTTTGGATTTTCGTCATGCACGAGCAAAATTTTGATGCGTTGCTTCTCTTTCTTCGACGACATTTTGATAACTGAAGTCTGCAAAATCAAAAAAGAGGCATGATGCTACACGTAAACATCTTCAAAATGAAGGGTATGCAAACACTTTTAAATGCACGATGAAAGGAAATGCGTCAAGTTTAAGTCGATCAAATTTTGATCGAAACACCCTTTATCGTAACAAAAGACAACTATACCATTCATATTTATTCTGTTGGGGTCACTTGGGTTGCTTTTCCACGGCTTTTAAATCTCATTTTCAATCCAAAACTAGGTCAATGAATCGTTAGAATGTTCGATCGATGAACAGGGAATTTCATACGTGCCAAGTTACCAAACATCCTAATTTTGGATCTGGTAAGGTAGGTTCGTTTGTTCATCGAGGCACGTCGTCAACATGGTTCAGTGCGAATCTACGATAATAATCCCACATCAAAACAAAAAACGTACTTGCAAATCCAGAATGTATTTCATCCGATTGTAGGTCAGTAATCATCGATCCATCGATACAATATTGTTTATTTTATACACAAGCATTATAGAACAATCTACCCGAAATAATCGACGGTAGTTCCACAACCTTTCAAAGTTCCAATAAACTTGCGTGATATCGTGCGACAGCTGATAGTTTGGCAAGACTCTACTTGTTTTTTAAATAGGCGTATCTGTTAAGAAATTAAACTTATCAAGTTTTAAGGAATTAATCTCGCATATAAAAGTGATGAAGTTTTTTATAAATTTTTTTAAAGAGGGCAACTTAGAATTTTCCTAGTTGTCCAATTTCACGAAGGTGTTACTAATTGACAGATTTTTAACCCTTCATTTGCAGAAGTAAAAACATTCTTTGCATGAAAAATTGTTGCCAGCAGGTATAAAGCAATTTTTGTATAATTTATTTGGCCATAGCTTCTCAAATTACCGAATAAAACCAGTTTTAAGTATTTTATTTTGCTCGAATTTTATTAATTCATATTTCTCTGCGAAATTCACTTCGCATGGTTTCTAGAGCTCCAAAATATACAACTCATGTAGTAAAACTTGAGTCATTCCTTAGCTCAGTTGGTAAAGGCACGGCTAGGAATTTTTCGTTTGGGAAAATTTCTCGACTCCCTGGACATAGGGTATGACGGTACTTGCCACACAATCATACTAATGCAAAAATGGTGCCTGGCATCAAAAGCTCTTAGTTATCAACTGTGGAAGTGCATTTAGAACACTAAGTTGCAAGCAAGCAATAAGCTTGTTGCGAAAGCAGTAAGCTTGAAACGCTTAGAAAGAATAAAAGAATGCAGTACAGCTTGTTTCAATTGATCATTCTCATTCGGTCAAATAATTATGCTGTGCAGCTATTGCTTGGTTCACATAATATCTCGCTGCAAGTAATCAGCCCTGTCTCAGGAAAAAATGTCAACAGTCTCGCTCCGAATTTACTTTGATACAATGACGAACTTTTTTCGAAATGCTTCGCATCAACTTTTGAACACTCTGTTCAATTACTTTATTGGCCATCTTATAAAATCATCTATCTGTCTCTGTACGGCATTCCGAGCCGGCTCTTTTCAGCTTCCGCTTAACAATTACCCAACATTTCACAATTGGGTGAAATTGAAAAATTGAATTTTTTGTTGAAATCACGGTACCACTGAAATGTGGCCAAAACTTTACCGGGCTTTTGTGTGCTTTGGCGAGTGTTTTGAATGCATTTTTCCAATAACTCTTCCTTGTAGAGCTTCAAATACATAGACTCATGTGTAGCTATAACTTAAAATTTCTATCCACAGCTGGAAACAATTTAACAAAGGTGAGGTAGCTCATCAAATCTTCCGGCCACCTCTAATCATTTTGTTACTAGCTACCAGGTGGCTACACTTCGATGGTCTTTCAATATTCCAAATTAGGATGACGTCTGTATTAAATTATCTCACATTATATTTTTCCACCCACTACAGTTAACTTCGATATAACGTACCCTCGATATAGCGTCACTCGATATAGCGTCACTTTTACCTCGATATAACGTACACTTTTTTGATGTGTAGAAAATTTCTTGAAAATTAATATTAAGAGTACCATGAACAATTATTTGAAGACCATACGGACTGTCAATAAACGACGAGGTTATTTTGAAGAGGTGGGGGAAAAAGAGGGCGGGGGCTTTCTGGATAAAAAAACTCGTTCCATATAATTTTTAAAAATTATGTTTGAACATGCAACCACCATGGTGGAGGGGGGGGGGGGGGTACTTTGTTTATGGATTGTCCCATATCAACCTTCCATCTCCATATTGATCACCCAGTGGTCTTATAACAAGTTTAAGTTAAACGTCTACGACGCCGACCATAAATTGGAGTACATTGGCATACATCGGCGTGCGGTTACGGAAGTGAAATTGATTTTGTTTATTGGTGGGATTAGATAGAGCATTTTTCTTAAAGACCTATTTGGGGTATCATCCAAACCATTAATAAAATGATTGGAAACATGGATGGTTTTCTCAAGCTTCCATTAATGTTGATTGGAAAATCTAAAACCCTCGACCCTTTAAAAACCTAAGAGAACTTCCTGTCAACTATAGGTCATCCAAAAATGCATGGAAGACGAGGGAATTATTCAAAAATTGTTTTTTTATCAGTTCGTCCCACATGTAGTAACCTTTTTGATTGAATCCGGGCATCCTGTAAAAGCTGTCCTTGTGCTGGACAACTGTTCAGCACATTGCAGTACAGACGAACTACAAACAAATGATCCAGCCGATGGACCAGCATGATACAGATGGTGAAGGCCCGTTACAAAAAAAAAGATCATGACAAACGAGATTCTTCGAAGCGGCAAATATGTCCATGATAATGGTAAGCACATCGGTATAAAAGACGCAATGTTCTGGATTGTACAAGCATGGGAAGCGGTTCCGAATTCTACCATCCAGAAGTCCTGGAAAATGCTGTACATCGATACACCAGATTATGATGATGAGGACGACTTAACGTTGTCGGTTTTGAAAGAAAGGCTGAGAAATATTGCGATTAAAATCAACCGTCTGGAAAGCATTGACGAAGAAAAGGCAGAGTTCGAGATCCTAAAGGACGAAGAAATCGTTGAGAAGCTGCTCAACCCGTCAGACCTCGGTGACAGTCTCCTTCACGTCTCTGCATCACTTGATTTTGAAGATGAAAATATCAACGTTTCAGATGAATCAGCTTTGAATAGGGTTGATATTCTTGTTAAGTATGCTGAAGAGCAAGGCCTGCTTCTCAACGTGTAGTTATCTTTGCGAAAGATGATACAGGACAACCTGAACAAGAAAGCAGATAGAATGGTTTACGAAATCTCACGAGTATGTTTTCTGATATGTGCATTGCTTACATTTCCATGAATTAGTTTAACTAATTCAAAAAGTTTAAAGCAATGAGTTTTAATTATCGTTGATTCGTTGATCGTTGAACATCCTGAAGTACATTCAATAAATATTTCAAAATCTCACTGTACCACTTCTTTTGATTTAATAATAATGCTTGATTTTGAATTACATGGTGACCATTCTGCAGTTTCATGAAAGAAAATAACAACTGAATAACAACAACAAGACGACTCCACCACCTGGATCCTACATATCGCACTCAACAGCACATGAGCCAGGAACATTGGCTTCACTTCCTTTACGAAGGAAGACGTGATTAGACAAATTGCGTGTTATAAAATGCCACCGACGTCAATTGGGATTGCCAAGTAGCAGTCACGCTTACCACTACACCACCGGCGCCGGCTAAAAACTCTCAATTCATAACTGTGGAAGTGCAATTAGAATACAAAGATGAGAGCTGCAATAATTGCGATGCAATGAGCTTGAAAATGCCACAGAAGTAGACGAAGGAAGGTGTATTCGACGAGCGGAGATAGACACGAGTGGTACAATTTTCAGGAAGTCCGTCAGACTTCGCCGACGACATCGGTAGCATAGCACGTAACTTTGAGACAATGGCGAAGAGGTATATTAGACTTAAGGTCAAAGCTAGCCGGATTGGAGCCGGATTAATGCGTCGAATACAAAGTACATGGAAATAAGAGGCTAACGGGAAGACAATGTTAGCCTCCCATTCCGAATATTGACGGAGATGAAATCGAGACGGTAGACGAATTCGTGTTTCTGAGCTCATTGGTGATCGCCAACAACGACACCAGCAGAGAAATAAAAGGGCGTATTACGTCTGAAAACCATGCTTACTTTGGGCTCCGAACGACGCTACCGTCGAATAGAGATCGCCGTACCACGAAGTTGACCATCTAAAAAATCCTCTACGGCTACGAAACATGGACAATGCTTGCGTCTTTAAACGGGAGGTGCTGCGTACCATCTACGGTGGAATGCAGATGGAAGGTGGGATGTGGAGAAGGCGAATGAATTACGAATTGCATCAGTTGCAGGGAGAACCCCCCATCGTCCACACAGCAAAAATCGGCCAACTACGATGGGCTTGGGACGTCGTTAAAATATCGGACGACAGTCCAGTGAAAATGGCTCTCGAGAACAAACGAGAACACAAGAAGAAGAGGATCGGTCTAGGTGGGTCGATTAAGTGGAAGGTGACCTGCGCACCCTTCGCAGATGGCGAGACTGGCCAATTGCAGCCATGGACCGAACGATTTGGATACGATTTCTGTGTACAACTGAGGCCACCCAATTTTTATCTTAACTGTTAGTGAGTAAGTTACCTAAAAGACAAAAATCACAAAAAAGGTTTGAACTGATGAAGAGATGAACGAGCGATAGACTAAAAATCATAAATACAGAGAAAAATAGGAAAGAATAGTGTTTTTGCTCTCCAAGTTCAATAATTTATTGAAATTTGATAAATTTTGTTGAAAAACAACACATTAATATATAAAAAGGTTAATTTTTTAGATTTTTATTTATGCTTCGATATAACGTACAATTCGATATAACGTACAAGTGTAAAATGAAAATGTACGTTATATCGAAGTTTGCCTGTATATCACAAAGTGACCAAGTCTCCCCCGGTTGGTACAAAACAGATGAGCTTGAATATCAATAGAAGCACAAAGTTGACAAAAAGCATGAATGCTTCAATCCTAATTTTAGGTGTAGATTGTTCTTCAGGACATTAAATTTGATTGATGTTGATCTCTCTTCCAATTGTAAAATAGTTCGTAGAATAAAGTTGTATAAATTGAACGCTCACGAAAAACAAATAGCTTGCGTTGGGCGTCGGCTGTGAAAGGTTGTGTCGATGCTTTATTGAAATATTTTGATACCGGGAAAATCGTGTTTTCTATTGTTTTGGTTACACATGTTTGCTGGCGTGAGTGGGCTTCAAATGGTGAATTGACAACCTCGAAGGAGGGTGCGATTGACCTCTGGTCCTCACATGTTTCTATCTCATGCCTTCACGAATCATACGAGCACAGAAGACTGCCAGCTGAAACATGAAGTCGCTGGTTGGCGTAGCCTAGGAAATGTTGTCAATTTGACAATAGTGTAGTGAGGGACTCTGACTGAAGAGCATGTACCTTCGAATTTAATTGCATATTATCCATTCTCATTTAATATATAATTTCAGCACGCTTTTTTTCTCTGTTCGTGACATAAACCACTGCACGCCTTGGAATCAACAATGAATTCCAAAACGATTCAACTGCATGGCGCAACATGACAAACATTAAAGGGTAAATGTGTTTTCTAGCATTTCAGCATCACAGCTATCAATCGATATACATATAAATAAACACAAATTTCTGCATGCGTCGCGAGCCAATTTAGCAAATGGAATCAAATGTGTTGCTTATCAAACAAATGATACTATTTTTTTAAGGTGAGAAATGTTTTTATGGTGGTTTGAGACTCCTCTTATTTCGGAAAAGGGGGGCTTCCATTCAAAGGAAACACAAATTTCAGCTAAACCTGAGAACTTCCCTGCAGATATTCAAATTTGTATGCAGGGGTTTTTGGGGCCGGGAATAGATCTTATGATAGTTCGAGATCCCTCCTCCCTCTGGGAAAGGGGGCTCCCATACAAATGAAGCACAAATTTCCATTAATTCGAGAATTAATGAAACAAATGTAACCATGTTTGGTATGTGGAGGCTTTAGAAGGCAAGAAATGTTTCTACAGTGGTTTGAAACCCTTCCTGTTAGAGGGGGGCTCTCATACAAATGAAACACAAATTTAAACCAAACATGAAAACAATCCCTACCGTTATTAAAATGTGTATGCAGGGGTATTCAGTGCTGGACAAGATTCTCATGATGGATCAAGACTCCTCCCCCGAATGAAAGGGGGTTTCCCATACAAAAAAAACACAACTATCTGCATAATTCGAGAACTAATCAAGAAAATGGAACCAAATTAGGCATTTGGGGATTTTTGGAGGCAAATTTTTTTTCTCAGGTGGTCTAGACTACTTAACTCTGGGAAGGGGGGGGGGGGGTTGATCTCTCAAACAAAAGAAACAGCAATTTGAACCAGACATCAGGATTATCCATGCAACTAAAACACATAATCTGTATATCACGGGTAGGCATCATGTTCTGATAGAAGTTTGAACCCCTTCTTAGTCAAGAAGGGGGAATTCTTGAGTTACTCTCAGTACTACATTATGCACAAGAAAATTTCGTTCTAACTGACAGGATACCGCGTAGTTTGAAGATAAATGTTTTCTCTATGCAATGCTTCTACACAGTTAGAACAACCGATTGAAACTACCAGTTCTTCTTCTTCTTTAGCATTTCAAGCTTATTGCTTTCACAATTAGCTTATTGCTTGCTCTCAACTTGTGTTCTAGATGCACTTCCACAGTTATTAATTGAGAGCTTTCGATGCCAGGTACCATTTTTACATTAGTATGATTGTGTGGCAAGTACAATCATACCCTATGCGCAGGGAGTCGAGAAATTTTCCGTAACGAAAAATTCCTAGACCAGACCGGGAATCGAACCCAGCCACCTCCAGCATGGTGTTGCTTTGTAGCTGTGCCTTTACTGACTGAGTTAAGGGAGGAGAAACTACCAGTTCAAGGGTTAAATTAAAGACAGAAACCTTCCTTTTTTTTGGAGAAATTTCCACCATTAGCAAACAAAAGTATACTGATCAAATTCAATCTGAAAGCAAAATTACAAACGCGACAGTTCTGTTAAATTTTTTTCAGTTGCATACGTAGCAAGGGTCGCCCGGGTTCAGCTAGTGAACACTCAAATTACACTTCTGAACTTTAACTACTATTTTCATAAAATATTGTCATGCGTCGATAATCATTATAGCATTATTTTGAAATATTTTGTTTAAAGGTTTAATGATTAGATAAGCCATTTATTTCTGTAATCATCAAGCTGGTCTTTTCAATCACTATCTATAGAATATGGCTTGTTCGCGACAAAACCTGGACACCCTTAAATACGTAAATCTATGGAAAGACTTCATCAACGCGAGAAATATTTCGCAGACTGATGAACGTATGTCTGTTCATTGTGTAAAATCAATTTCTGGTGATAAGCTTCTAGATCAAAGATGGCGTTGAAAGCAGAGCAAGTGCAAAAAGCAATTGTGTGCGGTCGCATTGAAAATCTGGATCTGTCAGATAAAAAAATTGCAAAAATGCTTGGTTTTCCATAGCGTTTCTAAATCTTTCAATACACGTTTGACAACAGCCCGGAAGTCTGGGAGCGGCACAAAAACGGATCTCAGAAACCACCCAAAGGACGCGAAGGTGAAGCTAATGTTGCCGAAGAGACCAGATCTTTCGGTATGTACTGTGGCTAGAAAAATTAAAATTTCCACAAATTTCGTGCATACTTCCAAGCATCGGCAAGGTATGAAGTCTTTCCAGATGAAAACTGTACCGAACCGTTATGATAAACAGAATATGACGGCTAAAACCCGAGCTCGCAAGTTCTATCGCGAATATATGACGAGGTTTTCCTGCGTGATAATGGGCGATGAAACTTATGTGCTGACTTTAAGCAGCTTCCTGGAATGTCTTATTATACTGCCATGCAACGGAACGGAGGAGCACTTCAGAACGAAGAAAAATGCCAAGTTTCCCAAAAAATATTTGGTTTGGCAGGCAATATGCAGCTGTGGTCAAGCAAGTCAAAGCTTCTTCACTACCGGAACGGGTAACAAAGTTACCATTCCTACGCAGAATAAAACATGCATCTTGGACTGAACTAACAGCAAATTTGTTTTATTGCAAATTTAATCCGTCCTGATTTTGTCGTGAACAAGCCCTAATAAGCGTGTCTGCTACTTGGCACCCCAGTGGGTCTGGGTTCAATCCCAGTCGACGTCGGTGGATTTTCTAAGTCGAAAAATTTGGTCACGTCTTCCTTCGGAAGGGAAGTATAGCCGTTGGTCCCGGCTCATATTCATGAGTCGATAGGTAGGGTCCAGGTGGTGGAGTCGTCTTCTTGCGTCGGTGATTGTCACCATGTGAGGAAATAGGCCGACGGAAAAAAAAAAGAAAAAAAGAGCCATGTATCTTTTCATTGAAATTATATCTACGACATTTGGGATGATCTACACGGTTTTCAGCTTTTCCTGGACCATTTTAACTTGTTAGTATAGGATCAAATGAACCCAATTATGATAACGTTTGCATTCAGTCAACTTAGTTCATCCATCAAATAAATGAAACTGCGTTGATTCCTATTCCATTTCAGGTCTCATTCTAAGCATCCCTTTCCTGGTAGCGACGCTGTTGATCTACGCCGGAATTCCCGAACTACGAAACATCCACGGCAAATCACTGATATGCTACGTACTAGCTTTGACCTCCACGTACATCGATATGCTAATGACGCACTTCAACATTTCCATTGTGCCGTGTGTTGCTCGAGCATATTTGTTCTACTTTTTCCTAATGGTCAGCTTCTTTTGGTTGAATGTGATGTGTTTCGACATCTTCTGGACCTTCAGCAGTGGAGTGTTGATCAAAAACGAGAACAAGCGATTCTTCTACTACTCACTCTATGCCTGGGGCTGCCCGTTGCTGTTGGTGGCGATGGTTGCCATTTTCGAAAACACGGAGCTGATTCATGAAGACCTGCGACCTGGTTTTGGAATAAATAATTGCTCGTTCATAAGTAAGTGCGGGTTTTACGGTTCAAACGTGTGTGATAACAATAATGATGTTTCACGTTCAATTTTAGATGAAAAGATGATTCAGTTTCTATATCTGTACCTTCCACTGCTGATACTGGTAGCCATGAACTTGTACTTCTTCATAGTCACCGCAATCCGAATCATCCGGGTTCAGAGAGCTACCGATGCTGCACTGAGGAACGACTCCGGACGACACAGTCGGTTCGAGAAAGACCGCTACCGATTCACGCTATACTTGCGACTGTTCATCGTGATGGGAGTTACGTGGACCTTTGAAATAGTATCCTGGGCCATGGAAAACAACACCTGGATCTTCTATGTCACCGATGTCTGTAACTGCCTGCTGGGAGTTATGATCTTCTTTTTGTTCGTATGGAAGCAGAAGGTGCGAAAGTTGGTTGCTAAAAGGTAAGGATTTTTGCTTGGTCTAGTTTGGGCTCAAATCGGTAAGCATTTTTCATTGTTTCAATAGGATAGGACGACATCGTAACTTAAGCAGAACGAAAACAACTTCCGTTAATGCCACATCGATGACGGGTGGATCGAAATATACCAGTGTTCAAGACACGACGACGGTTCCGTTGAACTCGGTGGCGACCTGAGGATATTACGTAGGCATGAAGCGGCAACATGCATGACTCTGCTGAACGCTTATTTTGGATGAACTTTTTGACGCTTGACAATTGGCAGTTAAATTATGTAAATTTGAGTTCATCTACTGGACGTGCCTGCCGAATTTACGATTGATGTAATGGTGACAGTTAAACATGGCATATAGGTAGTTTTGTTGAGCACGGTTATAATTTACAAATGTTATGATTAACACGAAAAAGGAGATATTGCCATGAAGACACGATTACATCAAAGTGTTTCTAGTATTAACAAAATAGCCGGTAAATAGTATTAATATGCGTTGATTGTGTATTTTATGCATCTTTAACTAAACAGTAAGCTGATGTGAAAGCTTTGCAAACAAAAATCGAATTTTGGTTCCAGACTGTAATGCTGAAAATGCTCATGATGGAAACCGTAGTCAATAGTTGAATTTCTCTTAATTTTAAAAACTTCACCCACTGTATCCATAACTCAAAACGACGACTGTACATTACTATGTCTATTCAATATATGTTTTCAATAAATGCATTTTTCCATTAAGAAATGACAAATGACTGTACAACTTTTCTACGTTTCACATCCTGATGTTCCAGCCTATCAAGAACATTTGAACAGTCTCTACAGATTCCCAATCATTTAATTCCTTGTAGAGACTAGCCTCAGAAAGTATGAACGCACCCATTTTTCAGTAAACATGCGATGGTAATTTAGTTTTTTATTGTGATATATGTATATATACTGTAATAAACTGTATAAGAGTAGCGCATCAGGTTAGTGTTCTAAATATTTTTAATCAAGGAAAATTATGAACGTTCTTCCCAAGGTTCAGCACAGACTTCTTAGCGAAAAGTTTTGACACTTTCCTCGAATCTTTTGCAAACGGCAAGGCAGTTGCATGTATGTTTCCTAAGTTCTGCTTTCGTCATTGCCCAACATTCTTCGATTTGTCGTAATTGCGGGCAATTTGGAGGGTTCAGTGCCGTTGGCAAGCACTGCTCACTCACGGTTGGATTTATGAGAGCTGTCACGATGTTTTAGTTTATTCTGCAGCTCTGAAATATTAGTAGTTTTTTGTGAGAAAAAAAAACCAACCAATAGAAGAATATTACTAATAAATATCGTGAGTGTTAGAGGAAACTGGTGTTGATAGTTCATCGAACCATGAATTAGTATTTAGATTACCTAAAACCATTTGTGTGTTGAGGAGGACAAAGGCTGGCATGTTGCTGAACCCGTTACCAGATTTTTTCGAAGCTTTAATGATAACTTATGGCCCGAACACAATGATAAACAGAAGCTGAACGGCAACGGCAACGGAAAAGCCTGACCTGAGTAAACCTACTTGTCGGAAAGACGTTTGCCTTCCGTTTACGTTATCATTGTGTTTGGGCGGTTGGTGTCAATCAACGGAAAATTTATGTCAGGTAATGAATTATTGACATCAATGAGGTTTACAATATTTTCGCTTACGTAAAAAATCAGCTAAAGATTTTTTTTTAATATCATCTACCAACCAAACTAGCCAAAAATGTCAAGAATTTGAAGAGTGAAGAGTGAAGAGTGAATGAAAGTGTGTAAGAAATGTGGCGCAACCAGAGCAGGAGGCAAAAACATATGAATACCTTATTTTGATCTTGAAAACTCTAGTAGCCCACTTGTTGCCATTCGGTCCAGATAACATAAATATGACTTGCTAATGACTAAGCAAGTCATATTTATGTTATCTCAAGTTACTACAACTAATCATCACCGTAATGTGCTACTTGGGATTAAAGAGCTCAGATTAAGAAGTAAAATACCCAAACAAAATACCTAAGAATTGCACAATATCTTTCGAATAACAAAACTTGTTATTTTAGATACCTGGGAATACCTAAGAGGTAATATTTTGGTATTTTACCCCAATTTGGTATTCAATTTTACCCCAATTTGGTATAACAATTTTATGGAATTACCCTCAGGTATTTTAAATCTTAATCTGAGCTCTTAAATACCAAGGCCAGTTATCAAGTTATTCGTTCCTGTTCGGGAAGCATTGCGCAGGATTTGATGAAAGCCGTGTAATCCAAGATGGGGACATTTAGCCAAAGAGAGAAGGTTGTACCAACCATCTTTGCAAAACCAGGGGTAATAGGGTGTCCAGCAACTATATGTATCTTTCCGAGTCCTGGTTTAAAAGGTTCAAATAGGAATGTTTCCGTGTCTTGAAAATGCGGCTCAAACCATTAGTGTTCCACCTACAAAATTTCAGCAAAACTTTTCCTGCGGATTTTTCCTCAAATCACTCCATTACTATACAGAATAAAGAAGACCGTCTGAGATATAAATATACTATCCTTTTTTATCGTCAAGGACATGCATTTTTCACAAAATTAAGAATGTGAGCTTCACGTTTTTGAGTGATTTACCAATCCCCTAGTTTTTTTTAACTCTTTTTTTGTTCCAAATTGATCAATATTTCCATTTCATTTAAATTTAGGGGCTCCAACTACTACCGTAGCCTATCAACCTTAATTGTTAAAATACGTATAATTTTGTTAACATCATTCATTCCTTACAAGTTCAGTATTTTAAACAGGTTTTTATTCCTGCGTGTCAGTATAACAACAATTATCTTAAAATTAAAACCAAAATAAAATTAATTTTAACTAAGCATAATAGGAATTAATCATTGCAAAAGAAGATTGCAACGATTTTTGTCTAACTATTATTTATTATTTTGTTTGACATTTGTTCTAATGTCTCAACATTCGAAATTCTATGACCTTCGTTAGTACTGTCCTAAGAAGGCAGCTTCAAAATCATCTTCAGAACTTTGTTCTGGATCCTTTGAAGTGTTTTTTTTTCCTTGTAGTACAACAACTCGACCATATTGGAACAGCGTAAAGCATGGACGGTCTAAATTTTTTTTTAAATATAAGTAGTTTGTTCTTCAGACAAAGTTTTGAGATTCTCCTTGTATGAGGATATAAACATTTTATATATTTATTACATTTGGCTTAAATGCCTTCAATGTGATCTTTGAAATTAAATGTTTGATCAAGTACCAGACCAAGATATTTCACTTGACTTGAACAAGAAATTGGAACACCGTTCATAGTAACTATGTGACTACTACTAGGTTTCAAAAAGGCAGCTCTAGGTTTATGTCGGAATATTATGAGTTGAGTTCTGAAAGCGTTGGGAGAAATCTTCCATTTTTGCTAATAAGAAAAGGAAATGTCTAAACTTTTCTGCAGTCTCCTGCAAATGACACAAAGACTTCTTCCTTTGCGGGAATTCCTCTGTCATCGGCAAACAAGGATTTCTAGCAACCCTGAAGAAAATCAGGGAGGTCGGAAGTAAAAATGTTATATAATATCGGCCCAAGAATGCTACCCAGAGGAACTCCATCTCTAACAGGAGGTCGATCAGATTTGGAACTCTGATAATTTACCTGTGGAGTTCTGTCAGTAAAATAATTTTGAATTAATTGCATAATATAGAGCGGAAAGATAATGTTGCTTTTCGAATGCTTTTTCTATGTTTACTAGAGCAACTCCAGTTGAGCAGCCTGCAGATTTGTTTGAACGAATTAAAATAGTAACTCTTAAGAGTTGATGAGTAGTTGAATGGCCATGGCGAAATCCAAATTGCTCATCTGCAAAAATTGAGTTTGTATTCATGTGAAGCATTACTCTATTCAATATTAACTTATTGGAACAACTTTGGTATTTTTCCATTTGACAGGAAAGTATTCCAAATGAAAACATTTATCAAATATTTTTTTGACGAGTAAATTGGAAATTCCATCATCACTTGGAGCTTTCATATTTTTTTACTTTTTAGTAATATTTTTTACTTCATCCAAATCAGTGCCTCAGGATTCATCAAAAATATTTTCTTGGGAGGAAATATTCAGATAATCACGAGCAACCTGATTCTCAATTGGACTTGTAAGACCCAAACTGAAATTATGTGAACTCTCAAACTGCTTAGCAAGTTTTTGAGCTTTTTCCACATATGTTAACAATATTTTATCATCTTCTTTGTGCACAAGAATAGGCTTTTGATGTTTCTTCAAAATAGAGAGTTTTCAAAAAGGTTTATACGCCTGTGAACAATTATGGCAACGCCACCACCTGGACTATCAAGACAATCATTCCATTAGTATAGTTGATTTTTTCAATTCAAAATGACCTGTTTTTGCTGCAATACAAATTTGCATATCAACGGGTTGAAAAAAATGTTGTCCCTAGCACGGTCGTAGGAAACGGGTACCAAATGTCTTCGTCTTCTACAAAATAACTTTTATTTGTTGCCGGTGTCTGATTATTCAATTGTGGCACGTCCCCTATTACAAAATTTGATCATTCTGCATTTTCGTGACTCCCTTCTTTCTTGGCTATGCTATCAACGCTAGTATATAGCAGCGGGCGAACAAAATTGGTTCAGTGTTCGCAAGCAGCTTCATGAAGCCGGTTCGAACAGGACTTTGCTCTCCCGCCACAGTCTGTTTGGTTGTGGCGTGGGCGACAAAGCATTGCCGGATATTTTTGGTTTTTTTTTCATTAGTGCGAATCTTATATTGAGAGATTGTCTCTCTCTCTTTCATTTATTACACCGCCGTTATGAACTTTCGATGGATCTTTTTATACAGATCGAAACACAACAGTGCAGGCTTGCATAAACTAAAAAATAGTGGAATGAAAAACATAAAGGTAATTGAAATATGAATGAAAGAGAGAGTAATCAAAGAGACTCTCTCAATATTAGATTCGTCCTTATGAATAAAAAAAAACCTTGAATTATTTTCCAATGCGTTATATTATCACCGTCCTTTTCAGGACAATCAATTGACTTTAACAGTAAAAGAGTAAAATTTTCATAATTTAACCTATGCTTCCATTGAATAGCATGACCCACCCTAATAGCACACTCGTTGCCATTTGGTTGAGATAACATAAATACAACTTGCTTAGTCATAATCAAGCTACTACAACTAATTATGATCGTAGTGTGCTACTTGGGCAGAAAGAAAGGCGTCAAGAAAAAAATAAAGCAATATGTATAAGAGGGGACAGGTTAAAGTAGAATAATAATTCAGCGCCAACATTAGACTAGGGTAAATCTACTTTTATAAACAATGGCTTTCGTAGTTATTTTCTCTTGAACAAAAGGTCACATATACAAATTAAGCACTCCTTAGGGAAGAGGAGCTTTATCACTGATATATTCAACTTGAAAGAATTGTATTCTACCTCCGATAAATTAGCAAACAAAGTGTTTGTTTATAAAAGTTGACACGAGCTAATCAAATTGTTTGTTTCATTCGATCTTCTTTCTGTTCTACTGCTTTGATTTTCTCTGGGTATAAAACAAGAGAGTAATAAGTTTCATTCACCAGTTTGACTACAACGTTCTCAAAAAATGTCTCATCTAAGGCTATCAAAATACGTTGCGGAGTTTCGCAACCAGAAGCGCGTGGCTATTGAGAAACAACAACAAAAAACACAATAATTGCAAATAGTTGGATTTTAAGAGTTGATAGATTAAACAATTTCATGAGTACCCAAATACTCAAATTACTTTATATTTATTACTAGCTGAGCTCGGTGCTTGCGCTGCTACGCTTGCAACTAAATGAAGGAAAATTTAATATAACTGGCACGTTAATGGTTTTTTTTAAATGAGTTTTTTTTTGAATAAGCAGAGGTTCAAACTTCTATCAAAACATGCTTCTTATCCGAGAAACACACGTTTTGTGTTTAAGTAAGCTGGGTAATTCTCATTTTTGGTAGATATTTGTGTTCATTTGTATGGGAGCCCTCCCTTCCAGAGGGGGGTGGTTTCTCAAACCACCATACAATCATTGAATTCAAAACCCCCCACATTCCAAATTTGGTTCCATTTGCTTGATTAGTTCTCGAACCATTGCTCTGGGCTCATCGATTATAATAATAATTATTTGAGTTTCATTTGTTTGAAGCCCCCCCCCCCTTCAGAAAGGGGAGGGGTCTTGAACTACCATAGAAACATTCTTGCCTTCAAAACCCCCCACATGTCAAATTTGATTCGATTTGCTTGATTAGTTCTCGAGTTATGAAGAAATGTGTGTCTCATTTCCTTCCTGAGAGAGTAGGGGTCTCAATCAATCATTAGTACCTTCCCCAGCCTCAAAAACCCCTTCATATAAATTTTCACGTTGGTCGGTTGAGAACTTTTCGAGTTTATAAGGGTCTGACAGACAAACAGACAGACAGAAATTCATTTTTATGTATATAGAAATCTAGCCTCCAAAAAACCCTATATGCTAAAAAGGTTTCATTCAATTGATTAGTTCTAGAGTTATGCAGAAATTTGCTTTTTATTTGTATGAGAGCCCTCCCCCCATTTAAAGTGGGGAGGGGTGGTGAAGTGCCAGAAAAACATTTCTTGCCTCCAAAAACCTCAACATGCCAAATTTGGTTTCATTTGCTTCATTGGCTCTCGAGTTATGTTAAAAATTATGTTTCATTTTTATGGGGTCTCAAACCAACTTAGAAACATTTCGACACAAATTTTTCATTAGGGCCTAACTGACAAACGTAAACAATGGCTTCTTCCTTAAATTTCTCGTTATTGAAAACTCGCCTAATCAATCCACTGCGATCATTTCGAAGAGGAAGTGTTCACCTATCCGATAGAATTGGAGGCTTACATGGGAAGCTTTTGTGCCACGAGAAATTTACGGAAGAAGCCATTGTTTACGTTTGTCAGTTAGGCCCTAATGAAAATTTTGTGTCGATTTATTTCCTTCAAAAACCTCCACATGCCAAATTGGGTTACATTTGCTTGACTTGTTCTCGAGTTATGCAGAAATTCGTGTTTCATTTGTATGAGAGACCCCTCTTTCAGTAAGCAGAGGAGTCTTAAACTTCCATAAAAACATTTCTCTCCTCCAAAAACCTCCACATGTCAAATTTGGTTCCATATGCTTGAGTAGTTCTTGATTTATGCACAAATTTGTGTTTCATTAGTATGAGAGCCCCCCTCTTACAGAGGGCGGAAGGGTCTCGAGTTACTTCAGAAACATTTCTTGCCTTCAAAAACATCTACCTGTCAAATTTGGTTCCATATACTTGATTAGCTCTAGAGTTATGCAGAAATTTGTGTTTCATTTGTATCGAAGCCCCGCCCTCCCTACCAAAGAGAGAGGAGGGGTCTCGAACTACCGTAGAAACATTTATTGCCTTTAAAATCCCCGCAAGCCAAATTTGGTTCCATTTGCTTTATTAGATCTAGAGTTATCAAGAAATTTCAGTTTCGTTTGTATGACAGCACCCCTTCACAGCACAGGAGAGGAGAGGGGTCTCAAACTACCATAGAAACATTTTTTGCCTCCAGAAAACCCCACATGCCAAATTTGGTTCCATTTGCTTGATTAGTTCTTGATATATGCAGAAACTTCTGTTTCATTTGTATGGGAACCTCCCTTTCTAGAGAGGGGAGGGGACTCAAACTTTCTCCAAAAACCTCCGTATGCTAAATTTGGGTTCCTTTGCTTGATCAGTTCTCGAGTTATGCAAAAAAATGTGTTTCATTTGTATGGGAGCCCCCCCCTGTCAGAAGAGGGAGGGGTCTCTTACTATCTTAAAAATATTCCCCGGCCTCAAAAATCCCTGCATACAAAGTTTCATGCCAAACGGTCCTTCCGCTCGTGAGTTAAATTGTGACAAAGGAAACCCCAACTCATTTTTATTTATATAGATTTGAAAAATACCATTATTACTATACACCAACATTCTCCTATCATGGAGAACAGACGCTGCTTTAGCCGTCCCTGACCGGAAGCAGGCACTCGATTGTAGTTCATTTAGCGTTACCTAGTGAGCTCACTGGCGTGGGCTCTTCTGCTAATATACAGCAGTGATTGCAAATTCGCTTTGACGCTACATAACAAAGGAAGAAAGAATAATGTTTCTTCCCGCAGCCTTTTTTCGGACACTTTCTGCAACTCCGACGATGTTTTAAATTTCAATCGCACCAGCGGATCACAGAAAGAGCACTAGTGCGTCCTCGCCCCAGTGTACGCGGCAGTGATCGCAGGCAAGAGCACGTGGGCGAAGACAGATGAGAGCACGTGAGCGCGATCGTTTAAAAGAGAGTGTGGTTCACTCACTCCAGGTAATCCCATCACAGGCGCGCACTTTAACTCCTTCTATTTTTCACCGAATCAAAGAGCTCTTTGCTTTATCTGAGGTGAGTTTTGGTTGTATCCGCTGTGAAGGTAAAAATTTCACGCACCGGCGTAACATCAGTGAGAAATGCCATCTCTGCATAGAGCTTCGTTTCCCGAAAATGACAGTTCTACATGATAGCAAAAGCATAGGTAGGCTCATTGTGGTTGTATGGTGGTGTGCGTTTACACGAATCTCCTCTCTCTTTACGAAATTAAGTATGTTTTTCGTTGGTCTGAATGACATCATATTCAAAGCATGTTATTGAAAACGAAACATTTGACAAGCTGTCTCACAATAGCTTTGGGGTTATTTTCGATCTACTGATTCATTTTTATATAAAAATGACAATTTTTCGATTTCCCACACCTACATTCAAAACTATCTGGTGTCTACTGCTTTAATCTTCCTGGTTGGATGATTGTATCAGATAAATTAATGAAAGAAATTATTGCCGGCAATTACCCGGTATGTGCGTAGCTCACCTACAGTCTCTCCAAAAAATAAAAAAAAAGATATCCGACCATATACTATCAATTACCGCCCCATTCGATTTGAATGCTGTCCATCCCAACGCCACCCACGGCAAACAGCCATCAACGCGAGCGAATGGGTTTTAATTTGGTCGTAAACAGTGTCGAACATCCATCAGCACCAGTCCCACAACGAGATTGGATTCATAATATTGGGGGAAAATTTTGTTCGCTCGGAAGTATGGGAAAACAAAAAGAAAAGAACAGAAAAAATAAATCCCGTCCTCTATTTTTGGCCGGCGCAAAAATATAATCATTCCGTTACTAAAACATCACCAATCTGCGGCACCGTGCGCGCACACACGGCCGCTCACAGTCACAGTAACTGGTCTCACGCAGTTCAAGCGGCGAGCTGAATGCATTCGCCACAAAGTCTAAACGAATCTCGATTCGAGGAAACAAAAAATGAGTTTTGAATTTTGAGTGAGATTGACGGATCTGTACGAGTTATTTGATGGCACCATCTTCGTTGGTTGAAGATGACTGGAATTCCACCGAGCTTGATCTTTGGACGGAAGATACCAAAGATGTGGGCCCTGGTTTTTGGTACTTTGTGGGTAAGTAGATTGTGGTGGATTTTTTTTTGCCGAGTGTTGATAACAAGCGGTGTTTACTCAACAGGTTGCCTCATCTGCATCACTCTGTTGTCGATCGCATTGATCCTGTACATGATCATACCGAATCTTCGCTCCATCCGGGGATATAAGGTATGTTTCTTCCTGCTCGGTTTGATCACGGTTTACCTTGGATTGCTGGCAATGAATTTGCGAACGGTGGTGATTCCATGTCAAGTTCAGGGATACTTGTATGCGTTTGGCATCATAACCAGTATGTTTTGGCTGAACGTGCTGTGCTTCGATTGTTATGCGCTGTTCCGTAGCAATGGAGGAAATAGTGCCGAGAAAAATCGTTTTGCCTACAGCTGCTTGTACGGTTGGGGTGGTCCTTTGGCTCTATTAATGTTTACTGTATTCATGGAACGTGCCAAAACTGTCGAGGACGCGCTCAGACCCAACTTCAGTACTTGGGCTTGTTATTTCGTACGTAAGTATGAGTGTGATGTATTTGCCTTACTGAATTTTACCTTCAATTTCCCCCTCAGCCAACAGAACAACCGAGTTCCTGTATTTTTTCCTGCCGGTGTTTGTGCAGTTGTTTTCCGGAATATCGTTTCTTTTGGTTGGAGCCTATCGAGCAAGGATACTTCTCCGTATTCCGAGGAATGTAGTTAGATTTGACAGAAGTGATGATCACGAAAGATTTATGTTTACGTTGCGAATTTTCCTCGTTGCTGTTATAGCAGTTGCACTGGATTTCGCTACTTGGATATTCGCAGAAGTACATTGGTTACAGTGGACGTCTAGTGTTTGCGGCTACATCATTGGGGTTGTGATATTTTTGTTGTGTATATATAATCCGGAAGTAAAACAATGGTTCGCGAAACGATGTTGCTAGCACGAAACTGTCGATGAAAGATAATGCCGGAATGTTTGTTAATATGAATTATTATTCAGTTCACATAATGTATATAGACAGTACAGACGAAATAAAGTACGCACTTCTAATATGTTCTAATATTTATAACGGATAGTTTTCTAAAGCATTTGAACAAAAGATAGCGTTGTAGATGTACTTTTGGAATATATCTTGTTCGGAGACTATTTCTATAAGGAACGTATTACAAAAATCCATAAAATGCATTACTTTTTCTTACCTTGACTTTGCGTCAATTACGAATTCAAAACGTCGTAAAATACTATCAACTAGGTGTTTACAGGGTGCGGCAGAAAATAATGCAAAAATTTGTTCTATATCTTTCAAATCCCATTTTCAACTAATTCAAGCAAGTCCTTTTGAACTAATTTATTCAATGTGTCCTCCATTTTTATTAATAACATCCTCTAGCCGACGCCGGAAGCCAGAGCACGTCTTTCGGACGTAGTCCTCCGACATTGACTGCCATGTGCGTGTTATGGTTGACTTCAGCGTTTTCACACTAGGGTGTTATGATTTGCAGGCTCGTGCTTCAACATATGCCCAAAGCGAATAATCCAACGGATTAAGATCTGGACTGCTAGGGGGCCACACATCTTTCGGCCAAAACTTCATGTTATCGTTCAACCATTGTTGCGTTCGATTGGACGTGTGACACAGTGCTAGATCCTGCTGTAGGAAAACTTTTTGGTCCTCGGAGAAGTTGGCCTTCACCCAGGGAAGCGCTTGGTCCTTTAAAATACCGATATTCACTTCGGTATTGATTTTAAGTCCAGCATCAATGATATCAGGCGGCATTTTCAAACCGGGGACGCCACCAAGCCAAACATCATGACACCAGCCGGATGTTTGGTTTGAAATTTGAATTTCACTTTTTTCGGAACGTTCTTTATTTTCTGTGGTGAACCGGTCCGTCCGGCCGTTGGCCACAGCATCGATGCTGAAAATATTTTCGTCGGAGAACAGGATTATCATTTTTTCCTTCCTCAACAAGGAAAGCAATCTCTTGGAACGAGTCACTCGTAGTTCCTTGACCCGGCCCGTAATCAAGTGGCGTTTCACTCTGGCTCTGGAAGATGCATGCAGGTCTTTTTTGATGATTCTCCGCATGGATTTCTCCGAAATATTGGCTTTCTTTGCAAATTTTCTTATGGAACGCACCGGGTTGCGAGCAATTTTTGCACGGACCGATTTGATCACGTTCGGCGTGCGTACAAAGCGCGGACGTCCGCTTCCCGGCTTCCACTGCTTAGGTCCATCCTACAGGGACTTTTTTATGCGGTAAACTGTTGCCAAATGGCACCCTTCCACCTTGGCAATCTCTTTCGGCGACTTCTGGGCGAGCAACAAACTGGTGATCACTTCTTTCGCGAACATTTTGATGAATTTGCAATAAAACAAATATAATGTTTGGATGCAGCACTTGAAAGTAAACATAAACAAATACACTTTCGACAGAAATTAGTCACTAGCTACACGATACTCAAGTTAGCTACACTAGCTACACCAATACTCAAGTTAGAACATTTTCGCAATATTTTCTGCCGCACCCTGTACATATGTGTATGTGGTTTGCAATTGTGTTCTTAGTATTGCGAACATTATTTTGTCCAGATAAAAATATACTTCTGTACAAATTGTCAAACTCTTAACAAAATATCTTATTTTTTGACTATGGAATCCGAAGGACGTTAAGATCAAACAAAGTTTACCGAACTACAAAGTTGATCATATTCAAAACATTGCACAGTTGGCAAAAACTGATGAAAACTTAGGAAAAAATCTGAAACTTTTGTCGCTTTTAAGCGCGGCTCAAAAACAAGGCCATTTCCGCTTATCTGGGAAATCGAATGGAACTGGTTTCAATCACTGGACGGATATGGTCGTGGGGTTATATAGCTTATTTTACCCCACTTCCCCTAAAAATGTTTCGTTTCAACTACCGCACGGCTCTCACTTCCCCTTGTATTTTTGAATAGTTTATAGATGTCTTAGCTCGGAGTGGCTCAAGATCAACCAAATAAGGCCTATCCTAGGCAAAATTTTCGAATTGAAGTTATTTCATCTATCGTGCGGCTCTTTGAACAAAGATACGGCTGATTTTACCCCACTTCCTCTTATATTATTGAATAATTTATAGATATCTTTGCTCGGAGTCACTCAAGATCAACAAAATAGGACTAGTCCAAAGTGAAATTTCCTGGGAAATCGAATAGAGGTTGTTGTAACCACCGCACGGCTCTGTGAACGAAGATATGGCTGGTTGAAACCCCTTTTTCTCTTGTATTCTTGATTAGTTTATAGATATCTTTGCTCGGAGTGCCTCAAAATCAATTAAATAAGGCTTCATCTATGTAAAATTTCGTGTTGAATCGAATAAAGGTAGTTTCATCTACGGTACGGTTCTGGGGACAAAGATATGGCTGATTTCACCCCAGTTTAATCCATATACTTGAATTATTTATCCCAAGAATATAAGAGGAAGTGGGGCAAAATCAGGTAAATCTTTATTCACAGAGCCGTGCAGCAGATGCATTAACTTTTATTCGATTTTCCAAGAACTTTTACATAAGACTAGCTCTATTTTGTTGATCTTGAGCGAATACGAGTAAAGCTATCTATAAATTATTCAATAATATAAGAGGATGTGGGGTAAATTCAGCCAAATCTTCGAACAGAGAGCCGTGCGGTAGATGAAACCACTTCTCGTAAAGACTCCGTGCAAATATATCTAGATAAAGATATGGCTGATTTTATCCAACTTCCCCTTGCGTCAACAGCTACTTAGCCTTCGGCCCATTCACCTTCAATCCAACCTGTTTCGCTTCACGTTTCAGATTGGTGTACTGATCAACTAACATCTGGAACGTTCCGAAGACAAATGTAGCCGACAAGCTTGTACAACCTTTTCCTGAAAGAACCAAACCAATGCATTTTGACGGACGACGAAACGTACGTCTCAATTACGTCTCAATTTCAAAATAAAAACTTACGATTTAAGCAACTGAAATTTAAAATGTTGTTCCTAAAAGAGAAACCAATGAATGTTACTGTGTCAGCCTTGAACCGATCCTTTGTCTCGATATATTATAATCAAGCCATCTAGTATCGTCTAGTAGCACTTTGTAAAGTCCTCTGTGTTTAATTTAGACAACTATCCTAAGGGTAAAGCTCAAAGCTATGACAATATGTATACACCATCTGTTGGTATACAAGATCGGAGCATGCGCAATATAAATTCTGCTTACCTCCAGAAAGCTTTCATCTTATACACGTTTAAGATAGAAAATTATCCATTTTAGTAAGGATTCGACACAGCTTTGCTTTCCGATTGTGATTGTTCGATTAAGGTATGATATTTTTAAGCCTGATCTGATAGGATTAACTATTCCTATTCGATGCCTCGCCAGCCAAGTTTATTTATTTGGAACATTTCTTTGCAAAAGTCGTGTGAGTTATCTGAAGCGCGGGAAAATAATACTCAAAATTGGTTTAGGGAAAAAAATATGACAAAGATCTGAAATTTCGTTTGGTTAACTTTGTATATCTAAGCTTAGTTCTAGGGACTTCAAGTCGTTATCAGATCTATTTCAGGATGTAAGCTGGACTTGTCTTTGATTTACAGAAGTACATGTTAGTTACGGTTGGGTTTTTTTAGTTACCTGTTAACTTGCTTTGCAATTTTCCTGTATGTGTTGTGACAGTTGAAGATTGTTCTGGTTTAATGAAATCATTGACACTTGCTATTAGTAATCTAGGTTTCATTATAAATGTATTATTCTACATAAAAGTTAGGAAAAATCCAATCAATCTACAAAGGATTTAACGAATTCCTTGGAACCTAACCTCTATGCCCGTACATACTGAACATTTTCATTTAGCTACGACGAAGAGTACGCGTCGCTCGGTATCATTATTGACAGTTCAGGAACCAGAACTGTAGTTTGATGACAGGTGATGACTGCAAATAAGATGAAAGGAAGAAGATTCGCTACACTTTGAAGGGGTGTAACAGACCAAAGCTACAGTACTGGACAAAACAAAGTACGTATTTGATGTAAATTAATTCAAATCGCTATAACTTTTTCGGCATAAGATATTTCAATACAGTTCGTATGCATAAAATGTAGTATTTTTAATTTTTAAAATTTATACCGCATCATTACACCTTTATTGAGCATATATTTTTACTAGTTTGATGAAATGCCAGCATTAGTCGCTTTTCAGCTGGACAAAATAAAGTAGGGGAGAACAGATCAAAACGCACTGGTGGCCTAGAATGACCCACTTAATAAATATGCTCAATTCTTCAAAGCTTTAACTTTAATTAAATGATACTCTATCATTTCTTAATTAAAACAGCATGACTCATAACTTTGTAGTACAATGAGGCACCAAATACACCAAAATATGAACAAATTTGAAGAAATTGTCATTACTGTACCTCACATATAAATAATAGTGTTATTAAAATATGCTCTCATCATGCTTTAACATCAATGGTTTATTATATATTCACTTCACATATATCGCATACAACAAAACGTCAAGATAGTATCAAAACTTCACTATAATTCCACGTATTTTCAGAAGATTCAGACAAAACCATGCAAACTGTGGCAGAACGCACCGTGGCATTATGCGTACGTCTACACGCTTAGAAAAAAATACCCAGTGGAACGATTAAGTGTATGAAACCAACGTTGGATATGAATAACTTACTTCTGGAAAAATCCAACGCAAAAATAAGTAATTTGAACCCAATGGTAGGAAAACACAATTTTGCCGTCGTTTCCACACTAAACTACTCCGTAATTCACGATGTTGCTTAACCGGTGCGTGTTGTACCATCCTCCCCTACGCACTATTACCATAGACTAACTCTAAGACCAGTAAGTCCCATACAAAAACGATTTTTTTCTTGGCTCAGTCAGTACTAGAACATCGTCCCAAGCTCGGTCCCAAGCTCAATAATGCACCCCTTATAATGAACTCACATGAACACACTCTCAAATACTCTGTCAAAATAACACAGCAAATCAAAACAAAGGCGCAAATATGTATAACAAGGTGCTGGCTTCAAGGTGTAATTCGGACCAAGGGGTTCTACAACAGTGAACCAATTTCAAATCGCTAGTTACATATTGATTTTTGCTATTACAACCAAAACTGTGCATCTATGCGTACAGCATGCGAATGCTTTTCTACTCCTAGAACCGCATAGAAACGTCCAGGATTTGGGCTGGTTCATCTCCCGTCGTAGTCACGCAAATACATTTTTTTTTTGTATTTTCGTAACTCGGGGGTGACATTCGAGCTCTTGACTTTGGCGTGAAAGGTATGGTTGTTAACCACTACGCCGGAGTCACCCCCTGGAAAAACTTGTCTGTTGTTAATCTATCATATCAAGTGCGTTTCAATCCGATAAGATGGGATAAAACTAATTTCGCTAGATATTCGCAAACTCATCGTTAAAAGGGTCCGTCAAGAGGGCCTTCCAAACAGAGAAATCGCTCGGAAATATGAATTAAATGAAATATATACAAGAAGTACGAAGATCTTGGAAGTGTGGCAGACAGAGAAGGTAGAGAAAGAAATGGAAGACATCAATCGCCGAATTGACCGCGAAGTTACTAAAAATCCGTCGATCACCAGCCATCAAGGAAAACGTAAATTTGAACATATCCGATCGAACTGTGCGCAGAAGACTACATGAAACAGGTTATAAGAACAGCTTTGCCCTGCGCCGACCTTTGTTCGCAAAGTTAACTGGTTTGTTTGTTTTGCTGTTGGCATTTATTTAAGACTAATTATGACTCCTATAGGATCAAACGTCTCAACTTTGCCCAAAAGTACATCGACAAGCGATCAGGCTTTTGGAAACAGGCTTTTTAGAGTGATAAGAGCAGGTTCGAGCTCTTTGGTCATAAACAGAGGGTACGAGTCTGGACAAAACGTGGAGAGAAACTTGCAGATAAAAATGTTCAAATAACAGAGAAGCACGGAGGTGTCAACATTATGGCGTGGGCTTTGCGTGGTCTGGGTTTGAAAATCTTGTCAAAATTGATGGAATAATGACAGCCGACTCTTACTTACATCAGCATTCTAAAAAGAAATCTGAAGGATTCGGAACGTAAGGCTGGTTTACAGAATCAGCTTATTTTACAACAAGATAACAATTTCAAAGAGAGAGAGAGAGAGAGAGAGAGAGAGAGAGAGAGAGAGAGAGAGAGAGAGAGACGATTTGTTTTATATTTGTTGTTTATTTTCTAAAACACCTGATAAACGAAAAAACTTTATAATAAGAAAACATTATGACGAAAAGAAAACAATCTTTGCGTATTTCAACCTCTTGATCAATCGTTGAATGAATATAGGAACAATGAGATTAATATGGGAACAATTATCCTACTTCATTCATCTTAACCTTTACCACAAAACAATTAAGAGATACCTGTAGGCCAAAATAGCTTTCATTTCGTTCAATTTCAGTATGAGCGTCACACGAGTTATGACCCTTGGATCTCCTTGCCCTAGATGAAAGGTCGATTTTCCTTTAATACTTTCCCCCTTGGAAAGAAGGCTAAAAACACATGGGCAAGACGTCACGTCATGTCAACCAATTTGCAAACATACCAACTTGCTCGGAAAAGCCAGACACGGCACTCTTTTATATGTATATTGAAAGCAATTTACACCCACCGCCAAACAGCACGATAACCAGTCAGTGTGGTTCCGTCTTAGTCTAGAATGGAAGGTTCTATTTGGTATTCCGGATTCGTTCCCGTTGATATGGAGCTTATGTGAAGCAGCCAGGAAAGCAATGCGGTTGGTATGTTTAACTCTTGCAGAACGTGGGCAAAGGAAATCTTATTACGGACCTTCCGGCGTGCGTTCTGCCGGGATGTGGCACCGAGTGATCGGAAGGAATGGGCAAACAATTTCCATTGTTGTTGTTAATCTCGACATAGTGTTTCGGAAGAAGGTGTGACATTCGAAGCACGATGTGATAGCAATTGATTTTGAGTATCCGTGAGTAGGTTTAAGAGTGGAATTATTTGAGTGTATGCGATCATCTGACGTGAGCGCTAGAAGTTTGAGTGCAGTTTTGACCTATCGAATACATTTTTGATTTGGTTTTTATTAACGTCTTCATTACCGTAGGCTGGAAACCCAAGATGACGGTGAAATGGAATTTTCCTTTTTTGAAACTGGCCTTTTTGATTGAGCCGAAAAAGTCATATGCTGTGTCAAGATTTTTTTTTATAAGTTTACATAAGTGAAATGTTGGCGATGTTTTTTTTTTGGTTTTGAGTAATGCTCGAAAAACTATGGGCCTGTCAATCGCTTTCATACAAATATGGGGATTTTGTTTTATCGTACAGGTTTGGGACCGAGAGTCTCAGATTGTTACGAAACTTTGTCTACGCATACGGTAAATGGATATATGAACAAAAAACAATATAACAAAATTCAGGGTTGCCAGTTTTCCTACAAAATTTTGTGAGTCCTGGAATTTTTTAAGCAAACATTTCCTTGATGATGTTGTTTTTGAGAAGGAAATAATTTCTCATCACCATTTGCTAGAACAAAGTTGTGAAGAGAAAGTATTGATAGTTCCGTTAGCTCACGGCAGGCTGTGAAGATTGAATAGAAGTAGTTTGAAATTGAGCGGAGGGCATTGTGAGGCAGTATTCCGAAACAGGAAACACAGACTTTTTGCCAAGCATCCCCATGCGGGATAGGTCAAGGCGTGATCGAATACACCACCTTGACATTTCCTTGTTTAATAATTCATAAGCTTACATAGGCGAAATTTTGACGATAAGTTTTTTGATCGTTTTTGGGTAATGCTTGAAAAACTATGTGCTCGTCACAAGTTTTCATACAAACATAATAAAAAATCCAAAAAGTGTCGTCTTTCAATTTGCTTAAAAGTACCTAACGTATGCTTTAAAGGTAGATTTGTGGTTTTTTAATGTTGTTCAAGGTAGCTGCTAGGTAGAGAGGTTATTAAAGTTTAAATACAAACCAAATTAAAGCGTCGGACAGGGAGGAGTATGATCGCTATGAAGGAAACACGTTTGAATAAAATATATAATTGAGTTTGAATTGGATATTGAATTCCTTTCCAATATGGGGAAACAAGAAAATATTTTTCAGAAATGTTTATGACTCAGAAAATGTTTTTTTGCAGCTTTTACAATAAATTTTACAAGGATTTTTTTAAGATTATATTTTTTGCAAATATATTAGAAAATTTCATTATGGTTTGGAGAAAAAATTGATCATCGTAGGTCAATCGTTCTTGAGTTATTAATGTTTAAGGCAAGTGATGTTCGGGAAAAACGGGAATCCTCGTGGGCATTTCCAGGAAAACTGGCAACCCCGATTTTTTAAGTATTATTTTGTATTCGTATATCCATGAACCCATCGCTTGAGCAAAGTTTCGTTACATTCTGAGACCCTTCGGCCCAAACCTGTACTATAATAAAAAAAAATTACCATAACATATTCAAAATATACAAAAATTCTCAAACTATTGTCATTTTTTGAAAAAGTGGCATACGTGTGAGTCCGTCATGCTGGCACTCGTTGGATTACAAAAGGCATTAGTATGTGTTTAATAATCCATTTGCGCTGCTTACACGTATAATTGTTAACAAGCAGTTAGAGGTGTACAACGAAGTCAATATTAAGTAGGAACTGCTGGTGGGGCTACTAGGCAATGATATTACAGAATGCCAGAATATGATTTATTAACAAAAATTTTCGGCATGATTGAAATAAACATACCTATTTATTTTCATTTACAGAGTTGCCAAGTACAAAAATATTCAATTTATTTTTAAAGGAACAATTTTATAACAAACACTGACAGTTCAAAGTTTATTTCATGATCAAAATGATCAAGTTAAGATATCAAGTAAAGGGTGATACGGTCAAAATTTGGTCAAGGGAAAACGCGTGTAAATCGGTGAAATCGTTTATTTAAAAAATCAAATTAAATTTCTTTTTCAAGTTCAATTAGTACAAAATTCAGGAAAAATATTCAGTTAGGCTTCCGCTTTTCCAAATCCGAATTGCCGGGCCTTACGCTTGACCCCTGCCATCAGATTTTGTACAGCCACCTTGTCCACCTTCTTCGCCGCAGAAAGCCAGTTTGCCTTGAACTGCTGCTCGTCCTTAGCAGTTTCTTTGGCTTGACAATAGCCCAGTATTTCTCAATTGGGCGGAGCTCTGGCGTGTTGGGAGGGTTCTTGTCCTTGGGAACCACCTGCACGTTGTTGGCGGCGTACCACTCCATGGCCTTTTTACCGTAATGGCAAGATACCAAATCCGGCCAAAACAGTACGGAACAACCGTGTTTCTTCAGGAAAGGCGGCAGACGTTTATTCAAACACTCTTTCACGTAAATTTCTTGGTTGACAGTGCCGGAAGCTATGAAAATGCTGTTTTTCAAGCCACAGGTACAGATGGCTTGCCAAACCAGATATTTCTTTGCGAACTTTGACAGTTTCGTGTGCTTGAAAATATCTGCTACCTTTTCCCTTCCTTTTGCCGTATAAAACTCCTGTCCCGGAAGCTGCTTGTAGGCGGCTTTGACGTAGGTTTCGTCGTCCATTACCACGCAGTCAAACTTCGTCAGCATCGTCGTGTACAGCCTCCGGGATCGCGCTTTGGCCGTCGTATTTTGTTTCTCATCGCGATTTGGAGTCACTACCTTCTTGTAAGTCGATAGTCCGGCTCGTTTTCTGGCTCGATGCACGGTTGTAGACGATACACCCAGCTTATTTGCGGCATCTCGGAGAAATAGGTTAGGGTTTCGCTTGAATCTACCGGCAACTCTCTTTGTCGTCTCAGCGGCTTCCGGTTTTCGATATCCCCCCGATCCAGACTTCCTGGCTGTCGACAAACGTTCCCAAACACTTTAATTACATTTGTAACGGTTGATTTGGCAACTTTTAGCGATTTTGCCAACTTTGCGTGCGAGTAGCTCGGATTTTCGCGATGCGCGAGCAAAATTTTGATACGCTGCTCTTCTTGCTTGGACGGCATTTTGACAACTGAAGAGTGAATTCCAAAATCAAAATAGGAGCAACATTCTACACACACACACACCTTCAAAATGAGGGGTGTTCAGGTTTTTTAAATGCAAAATTGAAAGAAATACGTCAAGTTGATATTGACCAAATTTTGACCGTATCGCCCTTTAAGCGGTAAGTACAACAAGACCCCAAGTAACATTTGTAAATTTTCTTCTCGTATGATTGTAACTTGGGTACATGAATAAATGTCTCTAGATAACAAATTGGTCAAAACTTTGAAAAACAATGCCTTACACTTAACAAAGTTGTAAATATCCTATCTTTAAGCTATGAATACACGAAAAAAATTTAGTTGAAATTATTTTCAAGCAAGAAAATATTTTATATACAATGTCAATACTTTTCATCGACTGATATTTTATTCTTTTGGCTTCACTTGACAGTTTGTGACAGCTCGAATCGGGCTCCACTTGACGTTCAAATTTTTTAAGTCTGTTTCTCCCTCACAGACCTTCACCTATTTTATTGACAAGTTATTTTGAGCAAAGTTTACAAAACGACAAAGGTATGTAATAGTTACGTATGAATTCTTCAATTCTGTTGTGGCACACTACATCAAAGAAATGCTGTAAAAGAAATGATATGCAAGAAAATTGTAGCTCTTTTGTGGCAGCACAAATTAATTGCACAGTTTGGCTAATTGCCTGTACTGTAGTCTACCGAAGAAAGATGAAGAAGATTGTGCATTAATTTCCAGCTTTTAATGAAGATATAAGGCACCTAATTTCGAAATACCAATCGTGAAGCTCGATAACTAGGCCGGATTCTTTGCACCTGGCAATTACATGAATTTATGATGAGGAAAATGGAAATTTATGCTTCCGCACTTCCTGGATGGTACAGTTGGAAAGGGGGCAGATTGGCGGCAAAAATGTTCATTAAAAAGAGCAGGTTCGGTACTGGATTCAAAATTGTATCCTCACCCCAAATGTTCGCTTTTATTGCATCAATAAAGGTTGCCAATCATTTTCAACCTTCATAATGGATGTTGTCACAACGTCCAAACCGAAAACCACAGTCTAGCATTTTCGAAACAATTTCCAACTCTCCGGCAGATGCTGGCAGTAGTTGCAAAAGGCTTAATAAGGAACACTTACAGCAGTTTAATATGATTTTAAGCCTTTGTTATGTTGCGACACTTCGATGCTTCCATGGTCGTACCGACGGACGGGAACGGAACAATGTCGTTCAACTACGAGTTGAATATTTAATCACATGGAAAATGTGAGCCATCTTCACACTTTAGGTTCGGTCAGTTGGTCGGTTTGGCATTAGGGCTGAAAGCAATACTGGCTTCATCTGAATGAAAATGGCTCATCGCTTTATGAATGGCTTCTGAAACTTTACAGATTATGGTCATGGAAAGCAGTGCAAGACGGGGCCACAAATGTCGGTAGCTGCAGCCAGTTGGGCCCGGAAAATACGGCCAGAGTATGGAACCTGAGACATGGTGCTTCTCCAGCAGACGGAAATAAAATAATAGTGCCGGGTGACGTTCTGCTGGGCGGGAGAAGAGCAGGAAATAAATCGTATTATGACCACCGTAGACTGTCTGCTGTTAGGTGGAACTGGTCTGGCTAGTTTCCCTGCTCTGGAGATGATAAATGTTTAATTTTAATTTAAATTCCTTGGCCCGATGGGTGTCGTCCGGGTGCAAGTGGGTTTAAATTATTTTGTCAATTGATGTCGCTATTAATTGTTTACCTGTTCCGGTGTGTTTGCGCTAGGGCTTAGGTTGCAGGAAATTGTGGAATGGGATTATTCTGAGTTGGTTCCGAAGTTTGAGAGTGAGCAACATTTTGGATGTATTGGATTTTCAACCCAATTTTTGAAGCATTCAGTTTTTGGTGATGTTACGAGTTTTAAAAACATTCCGGGCCTTATTACCGGTGTCACTTCACGGTGAAAACGAAGTGAAGTGAACACAACTCTATTACGGGAGTCACCCTAGTGATAAAATGGGAAAGAGTTCATCCGAAGTGACAACGTAGACGAACCCGATGCTATAGAATTTTGCAAGATGACGTCGCTAGTGAACGTGTGGTTCATCCTGATGAATGGAATTCAATGTTGACAGGAGTCCGTGGTTTGTTTGTTTTCGAATTCAAACAGATGAAATAAACAAACCACGGACTCCTGTCAAAAGAAATTCATCCGATTCATTTTGCGAGGTTATGTTAGGTTGATGTAAAACTCAATTGAGTTTTACATCAACATAACATAACCTCCCATAATGAATCGGATGAATTTCTTTTGACAGGAGTCCGTGGTTTGTTTATTCCATCTGTTTGAATTCAATAACAAACAAAACCACGAATACCTGTCAAAACTGAATTCCATTCATCAGGATAAACCACACGTTCACTAGTTACGTCATCTTGCAATATTCTATTATAACCGTCACGTCACCAAAATGTTATCGAAAAAAATGACACTTCCCGTGTTTTTTTTTTCACCATAGTTTTGAACGGCGAAAACCAGTCACGCAAAATGGAGTAAGTTCAAATTTTGATTGCGAATTGCTTTATATTTATCTTTTGAATCTTTTTATATTGTTTATGAAGAAAAAGACTAACAAGCGAGAATTTGCCTGCCTTGTGGCTTTTATGGAGCAACATCCTGAATTACACTTGATATTGTTCTTTCCTTGTATTCTCCCATACGCGGGGTAACGATCTGTGATGATGTTGTTTTTGAGAAGGAAATAATTTCTCATCACCATGAGGCTCTAGGAGTAGACTTAATTTTTTGTTTCTTAAACAAAGTTGTGAAGAGAAAGTATTGATAGTTCCGTAAGCTCACGGCAGGCTGTGAAAATTGAATAGAAGTAGTTTGAAATTGAGCGGAGGGCATTGTGAGGTAGTATTCCGAAACAGGATCCCCATGCGGGGTAGGTCAAGGCAAGATCGAATGCACCACCTTGACTGCTGTCTACTCCTAGAGCCTCATGGTGATGAGAAATTATTTCCTTCTCAAAAACAACATCATCCTGAATTAGCCAAAGGAAGTAAATTTGTGAGTTCGCGAGAATCGGTTACGGCTCTGTGGTGGACGGTTACAGATTCGTTGAACAGTCTGGGTCCTCCCACTCGTTCCGTTGCATCATGGCAAAAAGTAAGTTGACCTGCTGGTTGTTCCCTTACATCTGACATAACCGGATGGTTTCTAAACAAATTACCTACCTCTGTGTCAGTTAACCCTCTTTTAATCTCAGATGTATTTTTCTGCTTCGTGCTTTTAGGTTTGGACCGACAAAAAGCTGCAACTAAAACGAAAACTGCAGCACAACCGGAATGAGTTAACGGCTACTGGAGGTGGACCAAATACGCTGCAGTCTTACAACGATTTGGAAGAAAATATCATTCGTCTCGTTTCACTGGAAAGAGCGGTTAACTCCAATGGTATAAAGCTGTTATTAGATATACTACCTATATTAACATTCTTTTTTTCTCAAAATTAGGTTCTGTTTTTGGTATACCACCAAATACGGATCCCCCTATTAACGAGAAACCAATCGAGGAGATGGGAACAGAGCCGACAGTTATGGAAGAAGAACCTACGCATGCTAATATAGTTCGTCAGGATGAGGCTGAAAAAGGTCAGTCAAATATACGTGGCCTTGGACGAGCGACGAAGCGCAATTTCAGGAAAGTTCCTCTCGAAAAGCAGACTGACGATCTCTGCAAGATAAAGCGTCATGTTTCTAGTTGCGCCTATTATTCTCGTAAGTCATACGAGCTACATACGAAGTGATTTGCGCTTGAAAAGAAACGTTTTAATCTGGCAGAGGAGAAGTTTCGCTTCAAAAAACAAATTTTGTTGGAGAAGCTGAAACATAAGAGCGAGCAGCTACAATATCAGCTGCAGCTGCTTGAATACAAAAAGCAGAAACTTAATTTTGACATGGGACGAACAACAAGAAATACTGATGCGCCAGATGATCATGCGGAGAGGGACGAGGACGATAGTGATGATTAATTTTGTATGATGTACGTAATAATTAAATTTTCGTATATGCAGAGCGTCATTATTTTGAAGAAATACGGATTTTAATAAATGCAAGCCTTGTAGCAAGTTGACTACTTCTATTATAACATTAAGTCAAATTTAACAGAAGTATTCTGTAATTTATTAAAATATTCGTATATAGTAGTTTATATTATTATTATTGTTAGATATTTTATTTGTTCATCAACGTCACCATTGTCTACGTGAAAATGTTCACCAGTTTGATTGTTAGTCAATTTAAAAAAGCAAACAACACCATACTCATTTTCAACTTGCATGTATCGTCACATATCTTGCATCAAAGTTGTTCATCCAGCCCGTTGGTTCATTGGTCATTTCCTGAACTTTTACGACCGCTGATCTCACCACGGGGAAGGACTTATATGAATTCAGTTAAGAATGGGAAAGAGACAGCTATCTGAACGTTGGCTAAGGAAGAAGATGGTATCCACCATCGGTTCCGAATATGACTTTTAATGATCGGATTCATAAGGTCGTCGAACTTCCTCAAGTAGTTCAACAACCTCAGATTACCACTGACTACTAACCGAGGCCTACCTGAGGGTTACGGGACTACATCAGAACAGATTGTCCTGGACCGTGGAGTCAAACGGTAGTGGAATTTGTTTAGTTAGTTAGAGTCGCGAGTCTGAATTGTGGTAATACGTCGAACGATTTGAAGGGTCTAGTGTTTAATACATTACGTTTAATTTACCTTTCCCAGGCTAGGAAATAAAAAGTAGGTTTGTGCGGTGATAAGTCGTGTGCGTGCGAGTTTGTCAGGAAGAGAAGGTAATCTGTTTAATGTGTGTGTAAAACGTAGTGTGTCTCAAAATTCGAACAGCCGTTCGACGGCTTCTTATACAGGTTTTCCGGAACGGGATTCGAACCGACCGTTCTAACAACCCCACGCAGCCGCCAACACCTCCCAGCCCAATCGACCACCAACCAACCGTTCCACGCTCCACCGACAGAAATTTCGGGGTTGCGGAAATACTTCCGAATACCGGAGGGGTGCGCAACGCCATCGAAGCGACCCTTGAACCGATACGAGGCCATTTTGCAACATCTCGGTAACCATTTTCGCCATTGTTGTACATCCGTCGACAACTTGATTCGTCGTTTATGGAGGAATGTAGGAAGTTGCGGAATCTAACACCTCATCTTCGAAAGCCGCAACCGATTCCGTGCAGAGGCCGCGATACTTCACCAGCGGTAACTAGAAGCCGGCAAAGAAGCTCTGTCGCAGCTATAATTAAAGGGAAGGTCGGTAAAGGCGAAACAACAACCAGTGAGTAACCCATGCGCATATGACAAACAGTATTTGAGACACACACACTATAAAAAATAGACAGGTAGAAACCAGAAAATCCGCACACGTAGGAGGCAGTATACAAAACAGGGAAAGGCAATAAAATGATGAAAACCTAGGTTTAATTAAACAAATCAAAATAAAATGTTGTTTATTCGTTTCCACCACCAATATTGAATGTTATTTGTATAGCCATTAGGCCTTACGTGATGTCTAGATGCTAAGAGTTTTCTTGTCGTTCGATTAGTTCGGTTTTCGTGTTAGTTTGTAGCTTTTTCGGTATTTTTACTCCAAGTGTGGACTGCTTGGGAATTTCAGTCTCTCCACTCGCGTTGCGAAGCAAGAAAGGAAAATTTGTTTTCAGTGAGTTCTGCCTATGATGAAATAGGCACTCATACTCAGAAGTTTTGGTAACTAATCGAACGGCGATCATTAACCGTTATATTCTTAGCCTATGGTGGAGCCATCTTGACGTTGATAGCGGAGGTACTTGGGTTGACCGTTGAGTGAAGCTATATCTTCTCAAAACTGAATTTATATGAGAAACCTGCCCTGAGGTTGGGATTTCTTGCCGGGCATAACAACAGACGAGTGGCCCTCCTCGGAGGTGGCGCATAAGTCACTCGTTTTACGATTCAGGGGACAGATAACCCCGCAGCTACACTCTGTGTGCTACAGCCTTTTAGGTGAGTTGACATCCACTTCTTCTAATTATATCAATATCTTAAGTTAAACCAATCAAGATAGTCAACCCCTGGAGATGTATCGGATATTCACTGACAAGTTGCTCGAACGTAAATTAGATATGAAGGGTCAGATCATACCATTCGTGGATAAATTTATTATATTTTTATTTGACTGCTTACAGAATACTGTTCATGATTTTTTCTCTAGTTCTATTTGCATCCCGTCCATTTCCATTTAAACCAGGCAACTCTGCATCCCCTTCTTCATATGGAAGCTCTGGTTAGTCGTAATCCATTTTTTGCTTCATGCGGAGGTTGTGTAGGGCTACGTAAACATTTATGATTTGCGTAGCCTTTTCGGGCTTGTAGTACAGCTGTCTTGCTCCTAATATACATCGAAATGTATTCTTGGCCACTCCAATTGATCTTTCCACGGTTATTCAAGTTTTGGAATGTATTTAGTTGAATCTCGTCTGCCTTTCAGTAGAATTTGCACCCGTATGAAATGGAGTGATGAGAAATGGTGTCAAAGGGTAGCCAACATTACCTGTAATCAATTTTAAATAGTTAAACGGGTGAGCAGTTCATGAGGGAATTGAGAAAATTGATTGTGGTACCACCAAGTTTAACAAAAATAATCACTAAAACACGTTTTCCCTTTCTGTTTTTCAATGAATACACGAATTAATGCTCACCAGTACCATTTATATCTAATCCTAGAAAGAAATTATTTGGAAGTTTCTAGTCGTTCAGTAATTAAAAAAAAAAAAGAACGAGAGGAGATAATCTTTCATTGTTACTTAGGTCACCATGACCATATTTCTGACTAACTTGCTAGTAGTTTCAATACGCTCAATAACTCTATTCTTACCGAGTAACCAGGAATTTCTCTTCCCGTTGCTAAATCTTTGTGAGAGTAATTGATTCAACGTACTGCCGTTCCATACGAATGAGTCATGGGTGGAACTCGGGTGGTTAGCATCGAGATACCAAATCATCAAGTTGTGATCGCAAAGCTGTAATTGTAAAATATTCGTTTGCATGAGAATAATGAAATATACCGTAAAACACGATTTAGGTTTACCAACATATCATTACGATTGTAGAACAGGTGTTTATCGTGTGCTGGAGGAATAATGCTAACGTGGATTCCATCTACGCATCCGATCACCCCTGGGAATCCAGTTTTATCGTAGAAACCTAGTTTAATCGCATTCAGTTCTCTGTCTTAGGAAGGAACCTGGATTACGCCTGGGCAGACCTCCGTTTCAATTATATCCAAAACGATTTGCAACACTTTTGACAACGTTGGTTGTGCCAATCCAATGAAAAGATCGTTTCCAACACCTTTCTGGTAACTAGAAATTAGATGAAGAATTAGTATCTAAGTCGAGTTATTAGTACGAGACACTGAAGAAGTCTGCACATTGTAGACGAAATACGCGTATCTGTCGAAGATAAGCAAAGGTAGTTGGAATTAAATGGAAGATACTAATTCTTCTTCTAATTTCTAGTTACAGGTATTCCACTAAACAGCTCAAACCCTCTAGGATTCACCTTTCTGGTAGTTTCACTCAGCAAAAAATTTCAATGTTGCCGCTAACATGATCACCGCAAAAATCGACGTGGACAGTTGTACCATAGACTAACTCTAAGACCAGTAGGTCCCATACAAATACTATTTTTTTCCTGGCTCAGTCAGTACTAGCACATCGGTCCCAAGCTCGGTCCCAAGCTCAATAATACACCCCCAATAATGAACTCACATGAACACACTCTCAAATATTCTGTCAAAATAACACAGCAAATCAAAACAAAGGCGCAAATATGTATACTAAGGTGCTGGCTTCAAGTTGTACTTCGGACCAAGGGGTTCTACAACAGTGAACCAATTTCAAATCGCTAGTTGCTTATTGATTGTTGGTTGTACTGGGCTAATTTTAGCATCAATGATTTCCAGCAGATCCTTGAAAATCTCCTTGAATACTCTGAAGTATTGAATGAAGCTGAAAAATCTGTATGAAGCATGTTAGGTTTTCTGCCTACATATTTTAAAAACATAATACTTACCTTTTTTTCGAATTATCCAGTGGATTTGAATGATCCCTTATCCACCTACGTTCTACAGCCAGGATGGAAAATTCCTCTTCGTCTTCGCTATCAGTATCGAACCATAACTCCATAACTCATTTTGAATTTTTTAAATTTCCGGCGATTTCCTTCCAACCAAAACAAAACAGTAAAAAAACTGACAGATCTTAGCAGCCGATTATGAGAGTCACGTTCATGCTATTCTAAACATCACTGTCACTATCACTTCACGGTGTTCATTTCCATCACTTCACCGTACGTGACCCCGGTAATAGGTAAAACAGAATGAAGTGATGTGTGCGTGAAGTGAAAGTGATCGTGGATGTGAGAACCGTAATAAGCCCCTTCATCTCAGAAAATATTGAAGTTGGGGCTTATTACGGTTTTCACTTCACGGTGACAACGAAGTGAAAACAAAAAACCTTATTACGAATGTCACCCAAGTGAAAAAATATGAAAAAGTTCAACCGAGGTGACAATTCGAATGAACTCAGTATTATTATTGGTCATCATGTCACCAAAAAAAGTGACGCAAACCGTAGATTTTCTGAGGGCTACTACGATTTTCATTTCACCATCACTTACAACTGGCGGAATTCATTTTTGATCACGGTGATACCAGTAATAGCCTAAAAAATTGAAGTGATGTGTAAGTGGAGTGAAAGTGATAGTGAAGGAGACAACCGTAATTTAATAGGTTTAATATACCTGCTCTGCAGCAATTTAAAAAATACGCAGTAGAACGTTATATAGACACATTCGACCATAAATTAAACACCTTCGAAAGCATCGATAATCGAAAAACTTCAGTGTGGCAAAGGTTGCCATATTTTAACTCCACCAATTTCTGTGCAGTTCACAAAGAATTAACTTCCAAGCTAACTATTTAATTTTCGTAATAACCGGAAAAAAGCAGTGTCCCATTTTTCCGGATGACAACTTTTACTCGCACCTGAGATAATTTTCTGTCCCCTTTCAGGCAGCTTCAAATTTCATCCCCCTCATCAAACAGCACACCACTACTGTTCGTTTCTAATTCAATTTCAACTTCTGTGGTCCTCTCGACGACGGTCGTCGTTTTCCGTCGTCATCGTCATTGTCGTGTCGTTTACTTCTGAGTGGAAAATTATGCAAATTTCGGTGAATCCCCCCATTCAGCTTCTTCGGACCAAGCCGACCAGCTCGCTCTCTGTCTCTCTCTCGACTTCAATCCACATTGCTTTTCACCCACGATTAAGTCGATTATTTGACGGGATAAATTTCATTTGCACGCAGCTCCGTTCGTTGCGCTTGTGGTAGGCAGATTGGTTGGTCTTTCGGTCGGTACAAATTCAAATTCAAAAAAAAAATCATCAAACCGAGCGAGAGTACAACAGCCGAAGGAAAAATGTCATTCCAGCTAAGATTATCTCAGATAATACGATTTTTTGCTTCTTGCCTCACGCTTTTTTACGTGTTTGAAGCGTCACGACGGCATGAGGAAAATTTACTCGGAACTCATCCGTTGGTCGTTTGTTTTTTTTTGTTCCTTTGCTCTGTGGGAACATTACCCATTTTGTGCATCTTTTCCAACCAGTCGGATTTTCCCTCAGTCTCTACCATTTGATGAGGGTTATCTTTTTTTTCTGCTCTCCGCGTGAAGCTGACAAAGGACAAATAAGAAAACAGACGACATCGGAGAGGTTAGGGTGAGAGAAGCTTGGCAAACGTTCCTTGAGTTGCAGCCATTCATCGTCTTGGAGGGTTTTTTTTTGCTCCAAGCCGAGGAAACAAGGTGAATTCGCTCTTAATTCGCGGTTCTTCAGAGGGCTCAATTTGCATTTAGATTACCACTTGGATAGTGTCTTGTGAAACAATAATAATCTGCGTATTATCGTATTATGGGAGTAGAATGGAAAAATAAAAACTTGGGAAAGGTTCATTATTGTTGCATTACGGTCCGTTTATCTTTGGGAAACACGGGCAAACTATATACAACCATTGAAGGCTTTGATTATTCTTGCGCACTGTTAGAACCCAAATAGATCATCAGAATTTGAATTCAGTAAATGATAAGTATTGCAAAAAATCTAGCTTATACGAATTCAAAAATATTGACTTCCATTATTTTAATTAATACTAAAGCCTGTGCACTTTAAATTTCGGACACCAAAATAATAGAAGCAAAAAAATATATTACAGATAATCCAATAAAACCGATTGTTTGTTTCACAATAACAGAATTATATCTTCATTAGAAACTGTTGATTAAGATGTTAATCCTTCTTTCAGTAATTTTCTCAAACTTTCTGAGGTTCACCCGCCATCAGCTTTCATGCGATATCCTCAGATACGCCTACCGCGACGATTCTCCATCTTCTCCTGAAATCATTGGTAACATTTGCTTTCTTCTCAGTTTCGAAGAGTTTGCTTAACTAGAGCCCAGTACTTCTCTATTGGGTGAAGTTTTGGACAGCTTGGTGCATTGGCTGTTGTAATATGTGTCATTTTACATGGTTAATAATTTATCGCTGCTATTGGGAAACTAGGAGAATTTAAATTAACACTTCATTTGATCACTTTTAAAAAAATAAAAAATAAAACCTTGAAACACTTTTTTAAAATTTTCGCTAGTACACGCGAGCAAATTCCTTTTAATTCTACTATGAGCTTATCTTTTGACAGATAGGCCTATTGCGTCTGCTACTTACAGACTTCTTCAGTGTCGAGTGCTCGACTTGCTTGAAGCTTTTTTTTAAATAGTGTTTAAAAAAAAGTGAAAGTTATCGCAGTTTCCAAGCCAGCCTGTTTCCAAGCTGCACGTCGGGCGTCAGACCCCCTCTCATGCTCTCTTTGCTCTCTTTGCTCTCTTTCTCTCTCTCTCTCTCTCTCTCTCTCACGATTAGTGCATCAAGAAACGATTGGTTCACAAATACATAATGACTTCAAGTACCTCCAGTACATAGGGCTAGGTTTAAGTGGAGTACTTGAATACAGATTGAGTCTAGTATTGACAATCGAAGAGTACGCAGTACTTTTAATCTATATCACGTCAAGGGGCAAAAGTAAATCTCAATAGTTCAGACTGTTTATGTCACGTATTTGACCTCTTGTACTTTATAAAGAGTGTTCCGATCAAAATTTGGTCAAACAGTAATGTGTGTGAGTCGATCAAGGTTTTTATTAATAACTAAAATTCTTTTTCTTTATCAAGCTCAGTTAATACAGAATACAGGAGAAATATTCAGCTGAGCTTCCTATTTACGAATGCGAATTGTCAGGTATTTCGTTTAACACCTTCCATAAGATTTTGTACAGTCTCCTTGTCCACTTTATTCGCCGCAGAACGCCAGTTTGCCTTGAACTATTTCTCGCTCACAACAGCTTTTTGAGTCTTCTTAAGATTCCGCTTGACGATGGCCCAATATTGTTCGATTCGGTGGAGCTCTGGCGTGTTGGGAGGGTTCTTGTCCTTGGGCATTCCATGGCCTCTTTTTCCGTAATGGCAAGATGCCAAATAGAACGGAACAATTGTGTCGCTTCAGGAAAGACAGTAGACGTTTTTGTAGGAACTCGCTCAGATAAATTTTCTTGGTGATGGTTCCGGTCGCAATGTAAACGTTGCTCTTCAAGTCACAGGTACAGATGGCCTGTCACATCAGATATTTCTTCGTAAACTTTGACAGTTTAATGTGCTTGAAAATATCTGCCTCCTTTCCCCGTCCGGTTACCGTATAAAATTCCTGTACAGGAAGCTGTCTGCCTTGTCGTGTAGAACTTTCGCGATCGTGCTTTGACCGAAGTGTTTTGTTTACCGTCACGATTCGGAGTCACCACTTTCTTGTAAGTCGACAGTCCAGCTCAATTTTTAGCTCTATCCACAGTTGAAGGCGCCACTCCTAGCTTCTTCTCAGACTGAGAGGTTGGGGTTCCGCTCGAAACAGTGGGCAACTCTTTTTGTCGTCACTGTAGCCTCTGGCTTTCGATTTCCCCCAGCTTTCCTGGCTGTCGACAAACATTCACCGAACACTCTTAATACGTTGGTTACAGTTGATTAAGCCACATTCAACAATTTCACCAACTTGGCGTGAGAGTAGTTTGGATTTTCGCCATTCACGTGCAACATTTTTATGCGTTGCTTCGCTTCCTTCGACGACATTTTGATAACTGAAGTTCTTATCTCAAAATCAATAAAGAGGCATTATGCTACACGCACACATCTTCAATAGGAGGAATGTGCAAAAGAATTTAATGTACGATGAAAGGAAACGGAAACACCCTTTGCCATTCCAGGACGGATTTCGCATAGTGGCAGGAGGCCAAAACAGAGCTGGAGAGTCATGGCTTATGAAAAACGGTAGCAACAGCTTTTGCTGACATTCTTTCTCATACACATCTTTATTGATACTGACGGTTGAGACAAAACTTTTAGATTTTCGATCACAACTACACATGGCCTGCCAAATCAAATACTTCTTCGAGAATTGGGACACCTTCTTTGTCCGGAAATACTTGGTAACGACGTTCCATTGCATTGCGGTACAAAAAGTCAGACCAGGAAACTGTTTTAAGTCTTCAAGTACGTATCTTTCGTCGTCCATTATGATACAAGAATATGTTTCCAAAAAATTAGTGTCAAACTCCTTAGCACGACTTTTTGCAGTGAAGTTTTGCTTGTCATCACGATTGGGCACCTTTTTCACTTTGCACGCCTTCAATCCTTGTCTCTTCTTCATTTTTTGTACGTATGATTTTGACTTCCCACCTTTGCGAGACTTCCCACCTATTTGTCGGGAGCATACTTTTCGATTTGTTCCACTTCCAACCTTCCGAGTAACAGTCAAGCGCTGGTCAAATGATTTGCAAACATAAAATACGGTACTTTCTGGTAGTTTCGGTTTCTTGGAAGAAAGATCGCGAGACTGGTGGAGCTGAGCTGCAAGCCACCCGTCGAAACATAGGTTGCTGATCATGAACGGCCTCCAGTTATATCCAGCGAGTTACATAAGCATTCCCGGACAGGCAGCGGTGGCCACCTAAGATGTCTTAGGGGGTCTTAGAAGTTGCTGGACTCTATTGAGCTTCTTCCGAAATTCTACAAATATCCGAAAGCAGCCCTGTCAAAGTGTAACAGTCCAGGCTTTCACCAACCTGAGCTTCTGTTCTTCATGTAAGGGGCTGCTCAAAACGGCATCTGTTCTCCGTGTTAGGGGCGGCCGCTCATCGTCCTCGTGCCAGCGTTGGGCTTTAAAAAGAGCTGTGCACTATGGTCCTCCGGCGAGACAGTGGATTAGTGCAGACCCTAGCTAAGCTAAGCATCAAAGCATCGTTTCTACAATGTCAGCATAATCAACGTACACAGCCCTTACCTAAGAAGTGGCGATTGTAGCATCGCGCCCCTCGGCGCTCGCCATACCTGCCAATGTAATAACCTTGCTGCGAAAGAGAATGTGAGAGTAGGAAGCAACGACAAGGCAGATAGTCTAGATCGGTCGAAGAGAGCGGACGCGATAGCGAACCAATGAGGTGTATACAGGTGGCGAAGAGCAAGGTGTTTGTCGGTGTAAACATGGATGTAAACAATCCATGATTTCGGATAGTGACGTAAAACTACAAAAACAAGCGAATGATAACAGAGCAAGTTAAGCTTTTGTTTTGCTTTTGTTTTATTTATATTTTTAAAAAGTGTTAATAACAAATTCTCCTAGTATCCCAATCACAATCGTTTTACTAATACGGTCAAACAAGTTTTTTTTAAATAGTGTTCTTTTAATGTGAAAAATTTGATAGGATAATTCTCAGGTTTGGTTGAAATTTGTGTTTCATTTGTATCCCCTTCGAGGAGGGGAGGGGTTGCAAACCACCATACAATCATTGCCTTCAAAACCCACCAGATGCCAAATTTTGTTCCATTTGCTTGATTAGTTCTCGAGATTTGCAGAAATTTGTAGTTCATTTGTTTGAAACCGATGTCCCCCTTTCAAAAGGTGGCAGGTTCATGAACTGTCATAGAAACATTCCTCTATTCCTAAAACCTGAACATGCCAAATTTGGTTCCATTTGCTAAATTAGTTCTCAAGCTATGGAGAAATTTGTGTTTCATTTTCATGGGAGCCCCCCCTCCCCCATCCCTCTTTCAGAGGGCGGAGCCTCTCAAACCATCATAGAAACATTTCTTGCCTTCAAAAACCTCTACTTGAAAAATTTGTTTCCATTTACTGGATAAGTTCTCGAGTAATGCAGAACTTACCCAGCCCCCCCCAACTTGCATAGAGCGGGAAGATCTCAAACCAGAGAGAAACATTTCTCGCCTCCATATGCCAAATTTGGTTCCATTTACTTTTCTAATTTCAGTCTCATTTGTAAAAGACCCTTCGAGAGATGGGGGGGTCCCAAACCACCTTAGACAAATTTTTTGCCTACCGAAAACCCCACAAGCAAAATTTGGTTTCATTTGCTTGATTAGCTCTTGGGTTATGCAGAAACTTCTATTGCATTGGTATAAGAGGCCTCTTTCTAAAAAAGGGAGGGGTTTTAAACTGCCATAGATACATTTTTTGTCTTTTGAAACTCCCACATGCTAAAGTTGATTCCCTTTGCTTGATTAGTTCGCAAGTTATGCAGAAATTTGTGTTTCATATGTATGGGAGCATCCCCTTCCAGAAAAGAAAGGGGTCTCTAGCTATCATAAGAACCTTGCCCGGCTTCAAAAACTCTTCCATACGAAAATTCACACCGATTGGCTTAGCAGTTTTCAAGACTAATAGGTGCAGGCAGACAGACAGATAGAAATTCATTTTTATATACAGGAGATAGACAAAATGATCGGGACCAGCAAATTTTTGATCAACTTTGTAGTTCTCTAACTTCATGAAATATTATCCAGTTTAAATTCGCTGAAAAGCATTCGACAGGAAAATTAATAATGTTTTATAACAAAATTGGCCATGGTCCCTGGAAACTGGAGTTGTTCTAGGTGTCCAGAGAGGCTATCTCACACGTTGAATTTGTGATAAGATTTTGTACAAGATGCCGTTGTCAATTTTTTTTATATAAACACACAAAATGTTTATTGAGCGAATGAAATAATGATTACAAGAATTGGCCTTAAATTGACTGGAATATGGCCATTTCCTTGAAACAGGTTCAGATTAAGGGTCCTGGATGTGGTTAACTCTTTATTTTACTCAAAACGTGACAGCTTTTTCATCACAAACCTTATTTAATACTTAAAATGGATCCTTGGCTTTATTGGCCACTCTCGGAACCACCGGAATGGAACTATAACTAATAAATAGTTAACCGCATCCAGGACCCCTTGTCAGAACCTGTTTTAAGGAAATGGCCATATCTCAGTTATTTTAAAGCCGATTCTTGTAATTGTCATTTCATTCGCTTGGTATATATTTTGTTTTTACGTGTGTTTAAAAAAAACAAATTGACAATGGCATCTTGTACAAAATCTCATTACAAATTCAACATGTAAGATGGCTTTTCTGGAAACCCGAAACAACTCTGGTTTCCGGAGGCCAGCGCCAATTAATTTACCGAGATATAAATCTTCATCAATTTTCCAGTTGAATGCTTATTGGTAAAATTAAATCGGATAATTTTTCATGAAATTAGAGCACTACAAAGTTGATCAAAAATTTGCCTGTCTCGATCATTTTGTCAATCCCCTGTTTATAGATGAGCAGTCTAGTATACTTCAAGACCGTTGACTACTTCCTTGAAATTTGAATAAAGCATTCGTCTATAAGTTATGATTGGAAGAACGCGAATTTCACTTTGGCTACCGGACTACCGAAAGTTATAGCAATTTCAAACATTTAATATGAAATAATTAGAAAACTGCAATACGAGCGTTTTGGATGATGCATATTATATTTATTGAAGTCATTGTGCAGTTTATTTCTGATAGTAAATAGTGACATCCTACCCGACTACCAAATTGAGCTAAAACAATGCCAAAATAGTACCTCTGATGTATTCCCAGGTAGCCAAAATGACAAATTTTGTTAATCGAGAGACATTTTGCTTTCAATTCTTAGGTATTTTACCTATTAATCTGAGCTCTTTAATACCAAGGTCAGTAATCAATATCAAAATTAGGTATTCATATGTTATTTTCTCCTGCTCGGGTAGTAACGAAATAAACTACGTTATCAACCTTTTGGAGAAAAATTACGTGTGGAACGTAAACAAAACCACAAGGAGCGACAATTTTGTAAAGTTGTCAAGATGCCGAAAGGAACTCTTTGAGTTTGAGGATTTTGGCCTAAGTAACCGCGTTGTTACGAAACGAAGCGGTGAGAAGAAACGTTGTGCGAATTTTTTTGAAAAAAAGTGAAAATATCGGCTTACGGGAGCAGAACAAGGGTAACTCGAAAATAGCCAATCGTGAGCGGAACCGCATTATTCAGCTTGTTGAGACCAAAAAGTTTAATTGCCCAGCGATCAAAGAGGAACTTGATGTCTCCATCACAACAAGGCGTGTTTCACATATTCTACGAGGATCCGGTACATGGTCTTATACGAAAAAAGCAAAAAAAAAAAACAAATATTGCAAAGAGGCACATTCAGGTGCGTTTGTATTTTGCGCAAAAATACATGTCCTAGAAGTCTAAGTGGAAAAATGTTTTCGGATGAAACAATTCAACCTTGATGGACTCGATTGCTGTGCGAACTCCTGGTTCGGTCTGCGAAAAAACCCAGAGGTCAAATTGAGCATAAGTCTTTAGGAAATCCTGGCCAGACCGGTGTATAGTGGATGAAGACAGTCTGGAACGGTTCGAGAGTTCCAAGCGGCCGTAAGAGAAGAATGGTGAAAAATACCATTGGACAGAAACTGATTAATTTGATGCTGAAATGAATTTTTGAAACAATTCGAAAAAATGGTAAATAAACTAAGTACTTATTGTAGGTTCATAGATGATTATCATGCTTCAGTAAAATGAATATTGCGCTGCGCTTAGGGAAGGTCCATTTATTACGTCATGGGGAGGGGGGGGGCTTTGATAAAATGTGACAATCCATACAAAAAAACATTAAGGTCCATACAAAAAAACGTGACAGGGGGGGGGGGGGGGATGTTATAAAAAGTCATTTTTTTGCGTGACATAATTGATGAACGTTCCCTTAAATGAATTTCCTATCCCAAAAAATGTTTTATTTCTTCAGTTATATACCTTTGGAACAGAACAAAAAGCTGTCTTGTTAAAAAAACTCATCTCATGACCCACTAGGTTAAACAATTATAACATACAGCATTTAACCTTTGAATCGAAAGACAATCAGAAAATGACCATGCGCTTATTGGAATTTCTAGCACCGGATTTATAATAGATATGAATGCAGCTTTAAAATCAGAACTTCATGCAAAGTTGAGTTATAAAATTATGCAAGGTTTGTTTAGGTTATTGCTCAGCATATAATATAATATTGAAAAATAAAGTCTCATTGGTGTTTACACAGAATATAGTTCAACTCTTATTTAGGATAGCATACGATCATTAAACAGACGCGTTGGCTTAAGCTCATTAATAGGCATCTGTAAATGTCTGAATGTATAGGTAACATCTATTAACCTACATAAAACTTAAAAAAAACCAAACGTGGAGTAGAAGTTAAAAGTTTGATGGATTTAATGCTTATTCAAAATATGATTCAGCACCTGTGGATATTCAGCTTCCAACACAGTTGTTCAACTACTATTCGAGTGACAAGTTAAGTTGTAGGTTTCAATTATTAGTTGGGGGTTAGCTAAACAATAAATAACAATCTAAAATCGTTTCATACTGTAGCATGACGAAGTATAAAATGAAATAAAAAGTGATACATCGTTCAACGACGCTTCAAATGACTAATTCTTATCAGTTGTTCAAAGCGATTTCCACCTAAAATATCGCATATCTGTTGTTTAAACGAATTCAAAGAACTAGAACAACGCACGCATAAAAGCAAACGTGGGTGAGAAGTGTCTTATGAGTCTTTCAAATTGAATGACTTCATTTCGACGTAAAAACATCGTTGAACCGTCACAACACAAACGCACCAGGTTAGCCATAGCCAGAACTCAGCTCTCTGCCACTCAGAGAAACTCGCTCGCTAAACAACAAACACCCACTGATGATTCATCCATCAGCCGGGCCTGAGCTATCATCGAGTAGTAGTTGCTCCATAACCGCGCTTCACCAACCATCAAACAAAGGTAGGAAGAGAAACAAGATCACAATACTTGCACATTGAACGACCGATGAGTCGCTAGCCCAATACCTGCTAACGTTGTTTGGGGGGGCAAGTGATTGTTCATTCCGCGGTTTGAGTTCGACGCGATCACAACGTAATTAAAATGATGATCAAAATTGTACTGCTGGTGACAGTTTTCGGTATCGTTTTGGGTAAGATCATTTTCCGATTTCTATTCGATTCGTTGATTTGATTAAATCTCTTACCTATCATGCAGCCGAAAACGTTCAACTGAACCGAGGGAACGTCGCCATTGAGGCGGTGCATCGTGTAGCCAGAAGTCCACAGCAGACTAATTTTCCCGGTTTTCCCAACATTCCGCCGTGAGTACGGTATAATTACATTTAATCGGAACTCGTCAGTACGTCATGCTATTATCTTCACAGGCCCGGCTTCGATGGTTCGCATATAGTGTCGCAGAACACCGATGTCAGTAAGAATGGCTTTGCCCAGTCCACGATCTACAAGTCCGAAAACGGGATGGGATCATCATCGACGTCGTTTTCCTCGTCGCAGCCCAAATCGGTGAGTGGTGGTTGATTTTGTTAGCGTTGGTGGTTTTGAATTGTTGGATTATTTTTTTTATGATTTTAGGCAGCTGCGTCGATGACGATGTTTTCCACTTCCATGATGGTTTTCATTGCGATTTTGGCGACAAGTTTTATTCGGAAGTGAATCCGAATTGCTGGAGTTATACGAGAAATAGTGACTAATATGTTTTTATTAAGATACACTGAATTTGTGATAATGAAGAAGTGCTAATAAATAAACAAACATGACGCGGCTGAACTTGTTTGGGGTTTGTTAGTTTGTATGCGTGCTTGCGTGAGACTGGTACATGGAAAGTTGGATCTTTCAAGGTCTCAACGACGCGGGTTTATAGTAATGTGCAAGATGAACACATCATTCATTCATCAGTGGTTGTTCAGTTCATGTATCCAGTTAATTATCATTGGTGGTTGTGATGTGTTCATTTTTATCCAGCTAATAAAGCTGTTGAAAGTTGCTCAAACTTAATGTCGCTACAAAGGCGTTTAATATTTGCTGTAAGAAAACTAAGTACCACTTTAAGCTTGGTAAAGAGTCAGAATTGTGTTTCTCTGCTCGATATCCACTGATTAATTCAAAATTTGGCAATGACCATTTTGGGAATTGATTTCTTTTTTTAATTCCAACTTTCCAATCGAGTTTGTAACCCACAGTTTCACCTTAATTTTTTTTTCTTGTTTTACATCATTAAAAAGATTTACTATTAAAATTAAGCTTATTTTTTCAAAGTTCCTCCATATGGAAAAGATAAGGTGAAGATTTTTGTTCATTTATTTTGTCAACACTTAATGCTATAGTACATTTAGACTTTGAACTAGACCTATGAGACAATTTTAGGTAAAATATAGAGCGCTCTCATAATTCGTTTCATAAGTTGGTATTGTTTCCTATGGTATAAAAGTATTTCTTAAGGTTATGCCGTGATACAGATAAGACCATAGTTTCACAGTGATTATTGTAACGGGCCAAAATTTGATATAATGATTCGTGTCTAAAATCGGCTGCCATCAACTGGGTTCATCGCGAGCCATGAGACTGTCGGAGTCAGCCGATCGATCTTCGATTAATGATCTTATGCTGAGATGCCTAGTGCTCTAGAGGACTGGATTAACTAAAGGTGGTCTCGTTAAACGAGAAGAAATTAGTCTCCACACATGTGGTTGCGGCTCACTATGACGGCGGTAGTCAGAGGTAGTCTACAGACATGGTATTTAGGTTCTCGATTGTACATTGATGCTCCTTCGAGCCGGATTCATCCCGGCAAATCTCAAATGTCAAGGTCCAAACGACGCTATAAAATGAACATTTCGCCATCATGACTGTATGAATTGTTGAGAGCAGTACAATTGTAAGCCGTTCAACTATTGAAAACAACTACGATCAGCTATCTTCTACATCGGACAACAATGCCATCATTGTCTTCTATTGGTTTGAGAACAACAAGGTCCGCCACGGACTAGTTGGGAATACACCTCCTTAACTGGCGCCATCACAACGAGAAGAAATAGAATAATCAGGGATTATTCTACTTTCCTATCAGGTTAATAAGACCGGTGTATGTGCAGCCGAAGCTTCGATCTGCATTTTACTTACACCAAGTTTTGTTTCTCCACCCTTATCATTCGGGCGACTATCGGCGCATTAACGATTGTTGGCGCTTGCTTGTGAGCAAATATTGGCCAATTCGGCTTTTGGAAACCAGTACGGATGGTGAACTGGTAGGAGGGTCATCAAGGTAACGAGGATAACTACGGACGGTGGTTTACGGCTTGGACATCGCAAAGCCATAGTTTCTGGCAGGTAAATGATTACATACAGATATGGCCAGTCGTTGCCGGGTTTGTGAATTGTATTACATCAATAAATTGTACCTTTTCGACAAAATTTGGATTGATAATTTCTTGTGGACAACTCCATGTGTGGTCTCGAGATGGATCGAGATTGAGTCTCTCACTACTTTCGACGATTTTCTTCGCGCCGTCATTAGTTCTCCAGGTCAATACGATTGGAAAATCACGTGGATAAATTTCTTGGATCATTATCGAGTTGTATCGATCCATCATCGTCAACGACTGCTGTCTAAGGGAACCAATAATTATTATGGTGAAGAGCTCATTGGGTTCAAGACAGCGTTATTTTCACATGTAAAGCTAACCGGTATATGTCCTGGTGTAGTTGGTTTAATATTTGATTCTACATCCGTCATTATCCATTTCGACACTTCTGAATCGGTGAAAGTAAACATTTACGTGTCGAGAAAGCTCAGGACAGTGATCGAACGACGTTAGATGCAAATTTGAGTTGCAAAGAGAATATTAGTCATCAAGTACAACTATTATTTTCAAAAGAGACTACTTAGTATATGTTTGGCCAAAGTGAGCCATTTGGATACTACACCTCTCCTTTCTTTCGATGTTGGATTCGCTGCGAAATAACACTATGCCGCTGTTCGTCAATATGCCTTCAAAGTTGTCTACCAAGGAAGGTCCATCGCTCAAGGCTTTGTACACAAAATTGAAAGGGCAACAAACATCCGTCAACAATATCAGCAAATTTATTGAGACTTACTCGGAGGGTGCCACAGCTAGGCAAATCAAAGTTCGGCTTGAGTGTTTAGATGATCTATGGGAGAAAATCAACGAATAGTGTATGTGTCCCTAAACTCAGCCTATTATGCAACGATCGATTGCATTTTTTATAATAACTCGTAATGTATTTAAGTTGTAAGCGATATTCAGTTAGTTATACACTTGCTTAGATATGTTAAATAAGACGTTTGGTAGCATGTTTCAGATATTTTCGTGGGATATGGATGTAATATCAGTCTATAGGCTCCAAATTGGGTCTATTCATGGTCGTCCTATCCGATCGATTTTTTATTAAATACAGTCTTCTTACTGGTTTTCTCTCCTGATTTTATGATTTAAGGCATTGCAAGCTGTATTTGCTTCACCCAACATGAAATTTCAGAAACTAGCGAAACTAAAAAAGCTTTGAAACACTTTAAAGATTTTCTCATATGATTTATTGGCCCTTCGAAAACATAATTATTTACTTTGCACAGGTTTTGTACCTTTGGATTGCGTTGAAATGAGCTATTTGGAAGATATACAACTGAAACTCATACATTTTCATTGAAAATTTTACCAATAACAATATTCTACAAAGAAAATGATCCTCTTCCGTCTGGACAAACGGGTTGAGACGAATAACCTGCTTTCAGATAGTCAATATGGTCTCCGTAGGGGTAAGGGAACGAACGACTGTCTCGCGTTGCTTTCCACGGATATTCAGTTAGCTTTTGCTAAAAAAAGCAAATGGCTTCTGTATTCTTGAATATCGAGGGGGCTTTTGACTCAGTATCTGTTGAAGTTCTCTCAGATAAACTCCACGCTTGTGGCTTTTCTCCTTAAATGCATAATTTTGTGTTTAATTTGCTGTCAGAGAAACATATGAGCTTCTCTCATGGAACCTCCACAGCTTTCCGATTTAGCTACATGGGTCTCCCCCAGGGATCATGTTTAAGCCTCCTTTAATATAATTTTTATGTCAAAGACATTGACGGTTGTCTAGGTGACAACTGTACGTTGAGGCAACTTGCAGATGACGGCGTAGTGTCTGTCACAGGACATAATGGGGTCGATCTGCAAGGACCCTTACAGGATACCTTAGATAATTTGTCTACTTGGGCTCTAGAGCTAGGTATCGAATTCTCTACGGAGAAAACTGAGTTGGTAATTTTATCTAGGAAGCATAACCCAGCACAACCGAAGCTTCAAACTTGGGATAAGCCGATAACTTATTCCATGTCATTTAAATATCTTGGGGTCTGGTTCGATTCTAAGTGCACCTGGAGATCCCATATTGAATATTTGAAGCGAAAATGTCAGCAAACGATCATCTTTTTCTGCACAATTACCGGGTCCTGGTGAGGAGCACATCCGATTTTGTCGTTTATAGAATACGGTAGTGTTTGTTTTCAGTCAGTGGCTCGGTCGCACTTCATCAAACCGGAACGTATTCAGTATCGGTGTCTTCGTATCGCGTTAGGTTGCATGCACTCGACTCACACCATGAGTCTTGAAGTGCTGGCTGGCATGTTGCCACTCTCGGATCGGTTTTCAGAATTATCTCTCCGGCTCCTCACCAGGTGTGAAGTTATGAACCCCCAGGTGATGGAAAATTTTGAAAAGCTCCTTGAGTTGAATCCTCATACCCGCTTCATGACCTTGTACCATTTGTACATAACACAGGATGTCAGCCCTTCGCCGAACATTTCCAATCGTGTTTGCTTCGCCGATTTCGACAATTCGGTTCATTTTGATTTATCCATGAAGCAGAAGCTTCGTGGAATCCCAGAGCATCATCGTCCTATGATTGCTCCTGTGATATTTGCTGCAAAGTTTGGCCAAGTTGATTCCACTAAATCGTTTTTCACTGACGGATTTTTTATAGAGGAGTCAGCAGGCTTTGGTATATTTAATGAAATTTATAGCGCCAATCGTGAACTTCATGCTCCTTGTTCCGTATATGTCGCAGAATTAGCGGCAGTACACTGTACACTAGAAATTGTTGCCTCACTTATAACGGATCAGTGCTTCATTTTCACGGATAGTCTCAGTTCTATAGAGGCTATTCGCTCCTTGAGGCCGGTAAAGCACTCCTCGTATTTTCTCATGAAAATACAGGAGCTTCGAAGTGCTTTATCTTCGCGTTATTATATCATCACCTTTGTATGGGTCCCATCTCATTGTTCAATTCTGGGCAAAGAGAGCTGACCCGCTTGCAAAGGTGGGTGCTGTGGAAGGCGCTATTTATGATCGACAAATCGCCTTCAACGATTTTTTTCCTATTTTTCGTTAACAGTCACTCGTCAGCTGACAGTATAAATGGTGTAAAGGAGATTTGAGGCGATGGCAACATTCTATAATCCCTAAGGTGTCGAAGAAATCTTGGTTTAGGGGGATGGATGTGGGTCGAGACTTCATTCGTGTGATGTCTCGCCTCATGTCCAATAATTATTCTTTGAACGCCCATTTATACCGTGTTGGGCTGAGTGACGGCAATCTCGGTGAATGTGTGCAAGGTTGTCAGGACGCAGGTCACATTATTTGGTCATGTGCTGAGCATCGTGGAGACAGATCGGAGCTTTATGATTCCCTTCAGGCTCGAGGTAGACAACCCAATGTACCGGTTCGAGATATTTTGGCTCTGCGTGACCTGGAGTTTATGAAACTTATTTATGTGTTTTTAACTTACATTCGCCGTAGATTGTAGTTTGTTTAACCTGTATGTTTAGTATAAGTTTTTTTTTATCTGTGTTTTTGTGTTTTTTTTTTCTTTCTCAAAAATGTTAAGTCAAAAATTGTATAGTTTTAAGGTTCTTGACAATTTAGAATTAAAAAAAAAAATGCTATGTAAACCACACTTCGAATTCCAGCCTTCTTTCCCATCCTTTCAGTTGTTATTTCTACTAACCTCGAGACGGCCGCTACTAATCGGTTCTATTCCCTTAACGTTAGTTTCAATAAAAAAATTCTTCAAAGTTATCCAGACGACAGGCCATGGTTGAGAACAATGAAAAAATATGTCCCCAATATTGGGTTCAAGGTTATCTTGTTTACTCATTGTAATTTTAACTGTGTAAACTGTTAGTTTATAACCTGTGAATGTTGTATGTACATCTACGCAGCATTATTTGGTTTATTCATTCAATTTAGCCAAATTAAGATCATTCAAAGATCATGGTAATACTCTGTTCAGCTTAACCATTGAAAGAATGATGTCTAAAAAATTGAGACAATCATAAATTAAACGGAAGCGAACAACTATAAATTGATTAATTATGTCAGAATTGTTTCGAAATCAATCATCCAAGTAATACACAAAACATCTTTTTAGAATGATTTATAATTGTTTGTATTTCAAATGTATTATAAACGTATTGCAAAACTTGTCAAGTTTGGTTCGGTTTGTAACTCTCGTATTTTATATAACACTCTGGCTAACGATCGAGCTAAAAATTCTGTTTTCACTGCTGCAAGTGATTAATACCTTATTAAAGTTCTTGAAAACTTGGTTCCATACATTTATAATACATAAACAGGACAAGATTTTATGGACAGTTTTATATACTGTTGAAATTACATTACACCAACCATGTTTTTCCAAACTTGTTCTTTTTTCTCATTACGATGAATTTGTTGTACAATATTGGCAGGGGAACGCCAACGGGAAGCATATCATAGTTACTTAGAGTTCACTTTTCAACAATCTGAGCACGCTTAGCAAAGAAGCTACAAACCTGTCACGCCAAGGACTAGTGTTCAAATCCCACGCTTGACGATGTTATTTTTTAGTATGAGGATAGTTTTTTTCCATTTATGTTTTATAAGGCTTCACTGCACCTAAATTAATAACCTGTTTTTGTCATTTAACAGTACTTTCAACTTGTTTAATACAAGCTGTGTTGCTTGGGCAGTCATCTTGATAACCACATAATTTGTTTACCTATCGCTGACATAATGACATATTTGGTACATAGGCCGAATGAAGGAGCTAGGCTTACATTACATCCCTAAATCCCTAGATTACCCTAGATCTTCCAAATCGAGACGCGCGATGATTACACGAAGAGTGATGGGTTCGGCAAAGAACGTTCGGAGTTTGAATACCGCTACTATAACGTTAAGTCTGTTATGCTGGATAAGGCCAAGGAATTCCCAGATAAGTCAGCCCTCGTCAAAACAACTAGGGGAAATGATACTTCGTTTCAAGGCAGAATGGACCATGATCGCTTGCCGCAAATTAAACTGCAAACCTTTGACGGCTACATATATGAGTGGCTGAGTGTCTGGGACCTTCATACTTCACACCGTGTCCAATATATTCTCATACAAAATAAAACTCTATTTATTTCAAATCGATAATGCAGATTTTATTGATAACTTTACCCATTATATTGCAATATAATACTGATCAACTACAGCATATGTTTTGGAATAACACCGCCTTTAACCTTCTTGATCAGCTCCATACGTTCATCGAAACCGTCACAGGTGGCACACACGACTTCCATCGGCATTTCGTCCCAAATTTGTTTGATTACGGTTTTGAATTGCTTCATATTAGAAGCCCTATGGTCACTTTCCTTCGCCAGCATGTATGACCATACGAAATAATCCAAAGGATTCAGATCTGGTGAACTGGGAGGCCATTCATTCTTGTCCAAAAAGTCGGTCAAATTTTCTCGGCACCAGCCCTGAACGAGATTTGCAGTATGCGATGGTGCTCCATCCTGCTGAAACACATAGTGATCATCTCCAAACTCATCTCCTCTTGTACATATGGCTTGACAATTTTCTCTAAAACTTCTGTTTTACAATATACGGCATTCACTTTAACGCCTTTTTCGATGAAAACCAGTGGTAAATTGCCTCGCTTGCAAATTTCTCCCCAAACCATCACTGCCGCAGTACTCTGACACCGTGGAATATTCCTATCACTCTCTAGAACAGTTCTCGAAGAGAGAGCCCACAATCTGTCGTTCTGGACATTGTGGGATTGTTGCAAGACGAATTACTTTTCGTCGGAAAAGATAAATTCTTCTCCACCGTGCCGCGACAATAGCAGCAAGTCTTCGTTTCTGCTTGGAAGGTTCCGAAACTCCGTGATTTTAGGTACAGAGCGCTGTGATTTTCGTCTAATCCGTTCCCTGACCACTTTAACAACTCGTGCAGTCCGCACCGTACGAGTACGACCGGATCTATTCCGGTCATCCAATGAGCAGATATCGCGGTACCTTCGGATGGTTCGGTACACAAAATCCCGCTTTACTCCGAGGTTTTTAAAATTTCTGAAAATAGCGCCCGGGCGCTCACCTTTCAAAAATATTACCACAACACGAAGCTCCTCCATCGCTGATAAAAGATAAACACCGAATGAAAGCAATCTGACATAACCTAAAAGCTTTTGTACAAACATAATGCAAAACTACACCAACACATAGGTGAAGCATGTTAAGTAGTTGCACGACACCAATGCAAAGAAAAAGTGTATGAGAATATATTGGACACGGTGTATTTCACTTAAGTACGATTTAGGTTTACAGTTTTTCTTCCAAAAATGTACATATGTTTTGTATTATTATTACTCCAGTTGCGCATAGCTGTTTACGTACTCTGCATCATAAATAAACTATTAATTAATTAATTAACTAACTATGTCCAAAATGGATTCCCAGAGCGCATAAAAAATGTCGCCTCAAAGTGTAGACGGTAAACGCGTCGGTTATCCAATTCTGAGGGTAAGGGTTTGTTTCTCGATACAGTCGGGTGGGAGTTTCGTTCAACTGGCCTCGGGGATAAGCGTATGCTTGTCACTCACACACACACATCCTGAAAGTGCCTCTTATAAAGAAACCTAACCTAACCTAACTCTATCTGATCTATTCGATGTGTGGGTCTGTTTTAAAAATAAATAGTGGTTCTGTATGGTGTATGAAGCCAAGGACTAAGATTTTTTTATTAATAGACGGTTTTCGCGCCAACTCGAGCTAATGTTGGCAGCACCTTCTCAGATTACAACGGAACTTTATTGGTATGTAGACCATGACTAGATAAACCACTTTGCATACTTAGTTTCTTCGTTGTTTCTAGAATGTCTTTTGCAAAGGGCTAAACGTTTTTTATCATTTTTTTTCAAATGTGTTTAAAAAAAGAAATAACTACTCCTACAAAAATGTGTTGCATGGGGGATTATCACAAAATAAGTCAAGTTTTCAGAAAAAAATATTGAAAAAAACCAAAAATGAGCCCTACACTGAAAAAATCATATGAAAAATATTCAA
>JASCZW010006928.1:0-78504 GCA_034211315.2 Aedes japonicus | reverse complement strand
GCATATTACAGAGAATGCATATTACAACAGAAGAGATTATATATATGTATGTATTTAGCTGCAGGATCTGGGACGAGATGATTCAGCCAAGAAAGAAGAGGTCCAGTGATCACAAAGAGTGACAGCCTGTGCACTTTAATTGAAGATATGAAACATATATCACATCAACGCAGAGCGCAGCATCCACATCCAGCATCACTGAAATGCCATGACCATTGTATGACAACGATTATCAGGTAAAAAATACGGCACCGATAATAAACCATCTGGTATTTTCTCAAATGAACAGTTATAAGAGGCATATAACCTGAGATTATAATCAAATATTCTTAACGTCCAGAACACTGTTTCAACCAACCTTCACACATATGTTTACAACAACAGACTTTAACAAAAATTAACTTAACACCAGCAACAGATAACGCAATCCGTGATGCATGATCAGGTAACCATTGATATTTTAGCCATTAAATGCAGAGAAGCAGGCGCCAGATCAAAACAGTTGATCGATCCAACCAAGCACAAATTTATAGTATGGTGCTTTTAACATCCAAATGTCTGAGACAGATAACTCATCCAGCTGATGAAGGCATCATCATCTGTAGCAGTCGTAACGATCAGTTTAATTAGCGGTATTATTTGAATCAAAAAAAATTGAAATTGAAGGGAATGTTACTGTTTTGTGCACTCATAAATAACGATAAAAAAATGTATATCTTGACGAGATGATCTTCCAACCTGTAACATTTTTGATAATTAAAGGTGTGAACCATTTCAATGATATTTTTTCATCAATGATTCTTTCAGAAATACAACGACTGAACATCTTCTTCAAAACGAATTCACCATCAGAAGCACTGAAGAAGGTCCAGATATTAAATACAGAAAGGTCAAATGTTTAAATTGTCCAGCAGCGATCAGCATATTGTTTGAATTACCATAATAATCAACGAATTTAGATGCTGATTTAAAATGAGAAGAACCATTGGCTAATTGCACCAGAATTTTTTATTTAAGAATATTGTTGGCACCTTCTTTGCGTTGGCGCGCAAAGTTAATTGTTCTTATATATGTACGTTGAGAAATATAAATTAACTGACGATATTGTTCTCTCATCAACTTAGGGTGTACCAGAAAAAAATGTTTTTTTACCTAACTTTTTATTTCAATTACCGCCGTAAAGTTGTGTTAGGACGAGTTTTACAACCTTCAAAGACGCGTTATTTGGAATACAAATTTTGCCACTAGTTTTAACCAATCAATAGTTATTGAAGTTTTTCTACAAAAAATATGCCCTTTTCAAATGTTGATTTCTATGATTGGGGCAAACACAAAAAAAAATTAAAGACGTCATTTCAAAGTAAAATATATGTTGTTTAACATATGTGAAAACTAGAGATATGTTATTTCTGTATCTTGAGAAAATTACATTTGAATCTAGGATAGTTTTAGAAGAAAAACTTCAATAATTATTGATTGGTTAAAGCTAGCGGCAAAATTAATAAATCAAAATACGCGCTTTTAATAGTTCTACAACTCGTCGCTACAAAATTTTACACTGTGCCATATGGACGAGGTTGGTTATGCTATGATTTTACTCGAAGCATTGATTCCATGCATAAGTACTTTTTTGTTCCCTATAATATTATGTGATCCAGATCACTTTTCGAATATAAATAATCTTTCTGACATTTTTTAAAGTCTTACTCGGAACTTTACGTATACTTCAAAAAGTAGGAAAGTAGTTCAACATATATGTATTGTCAATTTTTGGAAATTGAAATTGGTTGGAAATCATTTATCGGACTTTGTGGGAGTTGGCATCGTGCATGTGGTTGGATGCAGGACTAGGGAAGCAATATTGGGGAGAGGTAGTCAGAATGGCAGCTTATTTTCAAATCGTCTTGCATTAGAAAAAACCGAGGCAGCAATATGGCTGCTATGAAATGAACGCTCATACAAATATTTTATTAAAACAATAAATTAACCATTTAAGTTTAAAATGAAGTTGAAAATAAGTGTGATTGTTATAAATCAAAAAATATTAAAATTAATATCTCACAGTGGTGATGACATTAAATAATTTTATTGGTTTGATTTGAATGAAATTTTGAATTGATTCAGAACTTTTTTATGAATTGAAACAAATAGAAAGCAACACATCATTTTGTTGATTCAAAACAGAGTGATTTCTTAGCGTGAACAAATATTTTATTTAAACAATAAATTAAACATTTGAGTAAAAAGATAAATGTGGTTGTTATAAATCAAATATTATTTAAATTAATATCACATAGCAGTGATTAGTTGTAAAAAATATATTGGTTTGATTTGAATGGAATATTTATGAATTGTAACAAACAGAAAGCTTGTATTGAATACCAACAAAATATTTTGTTGATTCAAAACAGAGGGATTTCTTAGGATGACAAAATACTTTGTTCAAGGTATAAATTAATCATTTGAATTTGAAAATAAATGTGATTGTTCTGAATCACACAGCGGTGATTACTTTAAATAATTTCATTGGTTTTATTTGAATGAAATTTTGAATTGATTTGGAACTTCTTTATGAATTGAAACAAATAGAAACTTTGTTTGGAATACCAACAAAATATTTTGTTGGTTCAAAGCAGAGTGATTTCTTTGTGTATACGGTTAGTACATTGATTGAGTGAGATTTATTGAAGTACAGAGCCAGTTCGCAACTAAAAACATATGAACTTGAAGGTTGAATTGAATAGAAACAAGAAACTTTTCTTGAACTTTCAAGTTGTTTTAGTTGTTAATGACACTTTAATGAAAATTATATTTTGCCTGTACGTAAAGTGTCTTGTTATTTAGCAAAAAAGTTCCATGAAACTGAATTTTTACTAAATGTGAACTTTTGAGTTCTCATCTCAAGAAAAAAAACAAACTTGGTTTGGTTGCTTGGGAAGGTCTCTATATCTCAGATGATCTAGAACACTTGAAAATGAAGATAAGCTACCCTAAATGTGTCCATAGATTAAACCCATTAAAACCACATGGTTCGACACTGGTACATAAATACGGAAAATCGTAGTTGATTTGATAATTCACATAGGCTTCCCAAAAACGAGTCCATAGACTAAAACTTGACACTTGTGAATACGTCCAAAAATGCATTCAATATGGTGATTGATCTCAAGATCTATAATCCAAGAAGTTCTCGGATGACTTCTAGCTTTTGAACATTTATTGATGTAATATAGACTATCCAATATGTATCTATACTAAATTTAAGCTATTCCGCTAGCGCAAGCGTCACAAATGAAATTCTGATGCGCTGATTGATCTGTATCCATGATTTCACGCAAAAAAATCACTCTGCTTTGAATCAACAAAATGATTTGATGCATTTCAATACAAGGTTTCTATTTGTTTCAATTCATAAAACAGTTCCAAATCAATTCAAAATTTCGTTAAAATCAAACCAATAAGTTATTTAAGGTAATTACAATCACATTCATTTAAATTAAAGAGGTTAATTTATTGTTTTAACAAAATACTTTTATGAGCGCAAATTTGATACTGTATCTGCCTCTGCTTTTCTATAATGTAAGTTCAAACATACTCAATTATAATTTTTAAAATAGATTATCAATGAGTTGTTCTTTTTGAGAATAATAGGCCTTCCGAATCGGGTTGACATGATGTAGCCCATATCCATGTCATAACACTAAGTTGGTCTTAAATCTTGTTGGCCTCAATATATTGTTCTAAACAAGTTTACGGATGACAGGAAATCCATACCTCATCTTTTTTTTAGTGAATAAGTGTAATTACTGTCATTTTAATACAATGCTGGGACTTCAAAGCATGTGTGCTATATTTAGGACGCTTATATAATATGAGTTCCCAACAAACATCAGTGTCGAATAATCGCTTGTTCAAACAAATTTGGAGAAGTTATTCAGCTTTGTAGAAGAAAAAGCTGAACAACTTCTCCAAATTTGCTTGAACAAACAGTTATTCAGCATTTATGTTTGTTGGGTTAATGTGCAAGAAGCAGGTTGCCTACCCATCTGCCAAATTTGGAAGACGTCTGCCTTGAATTATGTTAAATTATAATATTCCGCCCATTATTAGAGATAATCAAATTATTGAATACAGGTCCAGGATTCCCCTGGTTGGTGCTAAGCTAGTATTATTGGTATTAAGTTGCCATAAGGCTTGCGATGATTCTGGAGATTCTAAATTCACCAATTCCTTCAATCGTAATTTTTATTTGGATTAAAATTGATTGTTCCAGTTATTGAATAGTTTAGCGCTGCATTCAACAGTTTGGAGGATTCAACGATATAGGACACGGAGGGCCGCATCAATGGAGCAAATTACAATTTATTCATTCCAAGTATGGATAGCTTGGATGCATGACAAGTCGTTCACTGGTAGTGGCTTCATTTCACATCATCATCATAATCCTTGTAGTATAGACACATATAATTCAATCTGCGGTGGGCCTCGGTTGAATGGACGAAGGATTGTTCGAAAATCTTTCACCGTCAGATAGCACACCAGATTTCCAACGGATCTAAAGAAGGGCTAATCTTTTTTCGGTTGTCGTCGAGCTTGTCATCGTCTCCACGGAATTCAGCACTAGTCGGTCCATTCCAGCCTTACTAATTTCATCGTTATATTGTTCAGAATCGGTGCACTTTTTTTTTCCCCCAAAATGGTATTCAAAGAATAACATCAAATTTTTGTGTTGTTTTTGTTTCCAATCATCTCAGTCATGTGTGCGTGTGCAGAAAATATAAATTTATCTCAACGCTCGCACACATTCAAAATTATGTGCAACAAGAATTTGCAGCACGCTCATGAATCATATGTCACTGCTGAACGGTACGATACAAAAACTGACAGCGCAACTCATCAAATTCACTCATCAAAGGCAATTGGTGAATATAACAACACAGCTCTGATATAGCCAACGCGACGCGATGCGGTGCGAACCGGCCGTCAAACACATCTAAGCAGCACGAGTGGTGTTTTGACGCGCGTAAACGCTAAAGGTTCTGCGGCTGGGCAGTTTTGTTTTTATTCTGCTGAGATCGACAAAATGGGTATCGATGCGGAAAATTTAATTTATGCAGTTTTTGCGAAAAAAAAGTGTTGTAGGACAAAACCACAAAATTTTACCAAAATCGAGAGCCGATGAAGTCACACGGTAATTCTTAGGTAGTATTTTTTTGACTACATTCTATGCATTTTAATAAACATCCCCAATAAGTCAAAAAATGCCTTCTTTTTAATCCCAAAAAATGAATACTTCTAAGTTCTTTTCTTATTCCAGTGTCATAGAAAAAATACATAAAAACAAGGCTATCATCAAAGTGGAAACATCGATTTGTTCTAATTGACTTCCTTTCCCGGAAAAAGTGATAATAAAAACAAATGGGTTCTTGCAAGCCAAACCAGAATCAAGTATCATGGACAGGCTACGAGGAACTAATTAGATCATTTAGATTGATCGTTATGTATTGATACTATAACCGGAAATGAAATCTTTCTCCTGCAAATCATCTATCCCAGCAAGAAGAAACATGTTCCTACCTTATGATGTATTTTATTTGCATGTGAGTGCTTTGAGATAAACCGATACGGAATGTCATTGATTTAAATAAAAAAAAAGCAGATCTGAAGTTTTGAGATATTGGTGCTGAGTTTCTTATCCATCTTCATTTTATAAAGTGATAAGTTCCTTCACACAATCACATTTGAAAAAATGCATTGTTTCTAATCTCGTCCACATGCTGCAAAATACCTAAAATTTATTTACTTTTTGACATATCACCTTTTAAGGCATTTTTGTACAAAAACTTTTTAGGTATTTTATGCATAATTCTTGAAGACTGTGCCTACTTTAAAGTCATAATTGCATTCTTCAGATTTACTGTACATCGCTTCTTTTATTACGGTCCCTTTTTTATAAAATATAAAATCAATTGTCCCCGGGGAGGCAAAAAAATATTCTTCGTCAGACGAATCCATAAAACTGCGAAAAACAACAAAACACCATGCAACAAAACGCGTGAAAAAACGCGTTCACTGTGTCATAGCTCGCGTTGCGCTTCGCTTTTGATCAATTCGCTTTTCCGCAACGCTTCGCTTTGCGCCGCGCCGCGTTTACTATACCATCGGGCTTACGTAACTTGTGGATTTTAATACCTGGAACAGACATACAACGTACAGCGTTGTACCAACAATCAATATGCAACTAGCGATTTGAAATTGGTTCACTGTTGTAGAACCCCTTGGTCCGAATTACACCTCGAAGCCAGCACCTTGTTATACATATTTGCGCCTTTGTTTTGATTTGCTGTGTTACTTTGACAGAATATTTGAGAGTGTGTTCATGTGAGTTCATTATTAGGGGCGCATTATTAACTTGGGACCGAGCTTGGGACCGATGTTCTAGTACTGATTGAGCCAAGAAAAAAATCGTTTTTGTATGGGACCTACTGGTCTTAGAGTTAGTCTATGGTTGTACCAACAATCAATATGCAACTAGCGATTTGAAATTGGTTCACTGTTGTAGAACCCCTTGGTCCGAATTACACCTTGAAGCCAGCTCCTTGTTATACATATTTGCGCCTTTGTTTTGATTTGCTGTGTTATTTTGACAGAGTATTTGAGAGTGTGTTCATGTGAGTTCATCATAAGGGGTGCATTATTGAGCTTGGGACCGAGCTTGGGACGATGTTCTAGTACTGACTGAGCCAAGAAAAAAATCATTTTTGTATGGGACCTACTGGTCTTAGAGTTAGTCTATGGTTGTACTCCTTTAGTCTAGTACCCGTTTTTTAGTACTGGATTAAAGTATTTGACAGTTCCTACAACGCTGTTCGTTGTATGTCTGTCCCAGACATAACATGCGGGGCACAGTTTTCAATAAATCCAGTCAATTCAATTCCATCGCTGACGACGCGAACATTGTCGGAATAACGTTCCAGATGATTTCTGAGCAGTACACCTGGCTGAAAAAGGAAGCAGAAAAGGTCGTGTTAAGAGTGAGTACACCAAAAGACTAAGTAACTGCGGGCAGGAGGAACCGATCGCGGTTGAGCTCGCACAGACAGTAGTGTCATTATCAACGGAGATGGGTTCGAGGTGCTGGATGAACTTTTGTTCAACTGCAACAAAGAATTTAGAGAAGGCATTATAGCTGGAATTCGTGCTTACTATGGACACAGAGAACAGACATCCATGCTAGAGTGCCCTCCATGTGTAAATTTCTGTAACTGCCATTTTAAAATTACAGCTCGTTTCTGTTAGTTTTGGTGGATCGTATGTCGATGGCGCCACCTGCGTGCCTCGAGAATTGATAGTCGTTGACTGCCTGTCAGTTTTAGTTTGGTGAGGCCTATGCTAGGCAGCGCTGCAGTTTCAACTGCTTGCTTTTAAAAATTTTGAGGAGAGTAGCGAGCTAGGTGGCTACACCAAGGGGCGCCACGTCTTATCACTGCAACAAAACTGACAGGTTGCTAGTTGCTAGTTTGCCATTGTTGTTTGGCGTTTTTTTTTTCAAATTGACTGTTATGGATTTTTACACTGAGATTACAGTACACAACATTAACTACAAGTGCATTTGTTAATGTACATAAAATGCAATGCGATGGATTTTATGTGTTCTGTTTTCAAATGTATTTATTTTTATTTTTGGTCACTGTTTGGTTTTTCATATACACTCAATATACATAAAGTAAATTTGCGTCAATCTTGTTTATGGTTATAGTAATTGACTCTTGCACAATTTAAACTACAACAATATGTACTCTAATGAGAACGATTTTGTGCTTAATGTTTGTTAATTATTGTCTTGATATTCCTTTCGATGATTCTCATAGTCGCTTGCGAGTTATTTTCATGAATTTTATTACTTGTTATTCAACAGATCAATTTATTTTTTTGTTAAAAAAAAATAATCCTTACTTTACTGGACTATCTAAGACTTTTGGTTTACCTAAACCTGAAGTTATAATTTATAAACATAGTTTTTAATTAAAATTTAATTATTGTCGACATGATAGGCTGTAGTTATTAGACCCCTTATGTGAACTTCCTTTTCCTTAAAAAGAAGCTTAAAATTATGCAAAATTATTCATTACGCGTCATGAGTACAATTATAATTGACCTATATTAGCGGCAACTTATTTTATTAGGTACATTTATCGATATAGCGAACGACCACTGTTTATTTCAAGATATCTGTAGGATGTTTACCAATCGCCTCACTCACAGTAGAGTTATCACTTTTCACGCTATCTTGATCCGAGTTGTATCCTGTTTCGTTTCCCATCTTTTTAGCCAGTTCAACCTTTTCGTTCCACTCTTTCAAATACTCAGCTACTTCCGCGTGACCAAAAGTTTCTGCTTCATCCAATGGGCTATTTCCCCAGCGATCCTTAACAATATGCGATACACCACAGTGCTCCAATAGAAATTTAACGCATTCTAAATGTCCTTCGGAACATGCCAAATGAAGCGCTGTTCGACCATCATAATCTGATAAGGTAATATCCATTCCCGAAAGCTTGTGCCTTCTGAGCGCTGTCACATCTCCACTAGCGGCCGAAAAAAGCAGATTAACGACCGATAAACCTTTTGTTTCATAACGATGACGACGTGGATCCTTCTTGTTCGAACCATGTTTCAAATTGTCATACAAATGAAAATTGAAGATGTTTACCAATTCCTCGCAGAACTGGACTCCTCGACAACTATTTCCAAGTGGATCCAGTGGTGGAGACCACATGAAGATTCCCATGACATTTGGAATTACTAACATAACTCCTCCACAGACACCGGATTTCGCTGGCAGACCTACTTTAAACGCAAATTGTCCAGAAAAATCATACATTCCACAGGAATGCATCAGAGATAGGACATCACGAACATTCTCTGACTGGAGTACTTTTTCCTCTGTTAGTGGACATATACCACCATTTGCTAAGGTCGAAGCCATGATTGAAAGCGATTCACAAGTGGCTTCCATTGAGCAGCATTGGAAATAGAAATCCATACATTCTCGTAAGTTGGCTTTATCAGGATAACACTTATGCTCACGCATGTAGAATCCAAGTGCATAATTACGGTCTGCTGCTTCTCTTTCAGATAGGAATACTGCATTGTTGAAACCCAGCGGCTCGTTACCAGCCATTCTACTAAACCAGTTCTGGGTATAGTCAAATTTCTCAGCGAGTGTCATCTCTGGATGAACCAATGTCTTTAACAACGAACAGGTTAAAATGGATCCAGCATTAATCATGGGATTGTGAGGTTTCTTGTTGTAATCTAAAACTAATTCGTTAAAGTTCCGACCACTTGGTTCCTGCCCAACGTACTGATGAACTACTTCCGATCCTAGTTTTTCGAGTGCAATAGCATACGTTAATGGTTTGCTACAACTTTGCAATGTAAATGGAGCGTTTGTATCTCCAATCGAGAACCGTTGGCCATCAACCGTACATACGCTCACACCCCAGAAATCTGGGTTTACTCGTGCTAATTGAGGTATGTAGCTGGCTACCTTTCCATCGGTGTTGCTCTTACATTTCCAATAGATTTCTTCAATATCTTTTGTGAAACCTTGGAAGTCTGGAATGACAAACTGGTGTCGAAAAGCACGTGCAATTAGTACAATATTCGGAGCGACTACCGCCTTGAATGTTTCTGCGTTCAGGTTCTGTGTCAATGGGGATCCACCGTCGTAGTTGTTCAGCTTGTGTACTTTCTTTAGGTTCTCCATCATTTCACTGATACGAGGATCGTTTCTACGGATACCTGTTGTGCGAAGTGCCTGTGAATGGTTGGAAATTCATTAGTTTGCAAAGTTTAATAGAGATTTAAAAATTCAAGCACAACATACCGCCAGAAACTTTCCGATGTTGAGCAGACCAGTGTTTTCATTTTTGAACATGTCAAAAAGTAAATCTTCTGCATGCTTTTTATCCGAATCCCGTTGTCTGAAATGAGGTAAACCTGGGTGTTACTGGAGATGGAAAGGTAGTTGAAGAAAGGTGCTCTTAATGCTAAATAGGAATAATAAAATGCTCAACACAATAAGGAAGGAGACAAGGTGGACCTGTGAAGAATACTCACATCATGACCATTGATAATTGTCTTCTACATTGAAAGCTTGGCGTTAAAAAGACAAACATAAATAGTGACAATCAATATTCATCGCGCTTCGTATAAGTATAGAACTAATAAGGAAATCGAAAAAAAACATAAATTCTAGCTAAAATATGCGTTGTGACGTCCGTGATGTTTCTCTCGCCATTGTTTTTAACTGAGTCCTTCGAGCTGACGAAAGGTTCTATAGTCAATACCTGTCAAACAGGATTTGTGCTTCAGCTCTAGAACCTTTCAACTGTGCAGGACATACGCGGAGAATAGGGTCACTGTTCCGATCGAATCACGAAGCATCCAAGGTGCAAACTTCACAGGCCTGACATTTAAATGGCGCTTGTTGTTTATTCCACCTTATTTTCAGTCAGACCCTCGATTAGTACTTTTGAAGGTTGTCAAAATAGCTAGCAAATAACAACCTAATCACAAAAACAACATCATTAAAAAGACGAAACTTAGGAGTAGTAGTTTCCTAGGTAACCAATAAGCATTGAAATATGCACTATTTCTGCATCATACTTGCATATAAGATTCTCCTTGTTGTACATTGGCAATCCGATTGCATAGCTGTTGTATAATAGCATAGCTGTCTGAGTACTGCATTTATTGTGCTTAATTAAAGTTGTCTACCAATCGGCTCCCAGATGCCGGATGTCAAGCAGCGCAGGTCCTACCTTGGAGCGGTTAACTATGATGAAGGATCTCAGAGCCTCAATGGATAATCTTCTCAAGAAGGACGAACGATGGAATTGGTCGGAAGAGTGCCAACATTCTTTCGATCGATTCAAAACCATTCTTCTGTCAGATTTACTGCTCACCAATTTCGACCCTTCAAAGGAGATAATTGTTGCTGCCACTGCTTCCAAGTATTGACTGGGAGCTGTTATAATGCATCGTATCCAAACTGGAGAGGTCAAGGCAATCGCACATGCATCGCGTTCATTGACGATTGCAGAAACAAGTTACGGTCTAGTTGAGAAAGAAGACCTGGTTTTTTGTTGTCACGAAATTCCACAAAATATTATATATTTGGTATCGGGCAATGGAACACAGCTCACTAGCGAACGCTTCCAGCAGTCCTGTAGCAGCAATGGAGTCTCGCACATTCAAATTGCGCCTTATCACTCACGATCCTTGGGCAAACTGAACGATTTGTTGATTCTCGGAAGCGAGGACTCAAGAAATTTACTGAAGTCACATGAACTCTCCAGCTGAAGTTTTTCTTGGCAGGCTTGTTAGAACAACTTTGGATCTCAAGAAACCAGTTCCCATTCCAGCTGCTATAAATGAGAAATAGAACCAGCAGTTCAATCAGCGACACGGAGCAGTTCATCGAGAATTCTAACCCGATGACTTGGTGTCGTCGTACCGGGTGTCCCAGAAAGTCTAAGCACGATTTTGATGCGCCACTGATGCTTCCAGATGGCGTTTAAACAGCTGATCATTGTGGTGTATCATTGTTTACATTTCAATCTATAACTCTGTGAGTCTCAAGTGCCGGAAAAGCGCAAACAGATCGTGCACAAATGCTGCATTTTTCCCATCGTTTCGGTGAGTCAGTTGGCGAAAATGGAAGGTGAGAGCATCGGAACAGTTCGTAACGCGATTCGGAAGTATGGTGGAGAGTCTTCCTTTCAGGATAAGAAAAAGTCTGGGCTGGTTTTGGGGACTAAAACCTAGACCGAAAAATTTCGGAAGTTTCGCCCGTAAAAAGGATACTTCCGTTCGAGATGTGACCAAAACGCTGGGAACTTCGAAGAGTAACTTCGACCGAGCAAATACACGATATGGACTAAGGACTTTCAAGAAGCAGAAGAAGCCAAAACGAAGTGAAAAACGAGCAGCATCTGTCAAACCAACGGTTCGTAAATTATTCGACAAACTGCTGTGTGGAAAATCGGTATGCGTAATTATAATTATGGATGATAAATTCTACGTGAAATTTGATTATAAGACGCTTCCGGGTGACCAGTTATACACGGTTCGTGCTGATCAAACTGTTCACAATGCCGACATGTCAATTTTTACCGAAAAATTTGGTAAAACGCAAAGGTGTGGCAAGTAACTCGTGAGTATGGATTGCTTCCAAATCTTTGGGTAACAACCTATACGACGGCTGCTTATGTTTACGTTCGGGAATGCTTGGAGCGGCACCTGCTCTCCATGATCCGGAAACATAATAATTCAGTACTGCTTTGGATTAACCGGATTTGGCATCAGTGCCTAACGCGAAGGACACGGTATCCTGGTAAAAAGCCAACGGAGTCGTATTCGTACCCAAGGCGATGAATCCTCCTAACTGTCCCCAGGCAATACCAATTAAAACTTTTTGGGCTCTAACAAAGGCATATTTGAGCAAACACTTTAAGGCAAAGGATTGCATCAAAACTTTTGAAAGAGACTGGAAAAGGTATCAAACATTATTGGCAAACAGTCGGTGCTGAAACTAATCAGCAGTGTTAGATCAAATGTCCGCTCTTTGGCGTACGATAAAATGGATCTCGGAAATTTACAAATCGTGCTTAGATTTACTGGGATACTCCAACGTTCTTTTGGACCTTTGGTGGTTTTTCGTATAGGTAATATGAAAGCAGCTGCATTTTCAAGTGCGTGTGATATATATTTTAAGGGCGGCGGTCTATTTTTAGATCGACTTTACACCTGGTTTGCATCAGCGAAACTTGAATAGAACTAGCTAAAATAGACCAACTTTGCGTTCCCCGCACCGGTGTTGTATTTCTTGTTGTTAACCCCGCCAACAACTGAAGGTTTTTTTTAGAGATTGCAGATTTTTTACAAACATTTTGCCATTGATTGGTTTGACCAAATAATTTTTAATGCCAGTAGTGCGCTGACGACAAGGAATACTTGTTCTTTCATTTGGCTGAAGTTGAGAGTGTGAATGCATACATTTCATTGAAACGATATTAGATAATGCTGATTTGTAGTTTGGCAGCGGATAAACAAGAGTCGAAACAGACAGGGTCGAATCCTGGATGACGCCCCAACGTCGACCGTGATTTTCATTCGGGTCATCAGAAGCTGTTCCAGGACTACTTTAGCGAAACGCAAACCTACAACGAGAAGCCCTTTCTGCGTTTCCGCATGCCAAGAGAGGTGTTCCTGGACATTATGCTACAACTAGAGTCAACATGAGGCTTCTCCAAAATTTATCTGCATGACCTTTTTGCAAGTGCTTATCATGACCAATCTATCACTAAACAGATTGTTTACTTTGAAGACTTAATAACTTTTCATTTCCGAGCAATCGAAATGCTATTCGGAATCTCGGAACCTCCACATTTCGATCTAGTCAACGTTCTCCGGAAAATGCAGTGGTTGTAAAAAAACTGAGACAAGCATTCGGTATTTGAGAATGCAACTAGAAGGCAATTCCCTAGCACCGGGAACAACATGAGGTTATTATCAGCATCCGAGACGAGCACTAATTCTTTAGGGTCATAGTCTCAAACGTAATTAGAAGAAAATGGATATTTATGGTGGCTCAGGAAATACCAGCACATCGGTCCCAAGCTTAATAAATCACCCCTAAAACACAACTCACAACAAACAACTCATCAAATATTCTGTCAAACTCATCAAATGTTCTGCGAATCAAAACAAAAACAAATATTTTAGTACCGAAAAGCGCAAGAATGTATTGCAAGGTGTAAGGTGTAGTTGAGACCAAGTGGCTCTAAAACAGTGAACCAATTTCAAATGGCTAGTTTTCTCTCTAGTTAGTTTTGAGCTCGGGACCGATGTACTTCCTGTCCCAAAAACTATATCCATTTTCTTGATGACTATACAGCCCCTGGCAATACTATGTTAATTATTACTGTTTAGGAATATCTAGTTGTCATTCAAATATCACCCACGGTGGGATAGTCAAGAAGAAAATGGATACAGTTTTTGGCTTACGAAGTACCAGCACATCACTCCCAAGTTCGGTTCCATCCCTAATATTTCGCCCCTAATAACGAAACTCGCACGAACGCACCCTCCAATAACACAGAGAATCAAAACAATAGCAAACATTCTAGTACTGAAGGGTGCAAGAATGTATTGTAAGGTCCAGACTGCAAGGTATACTTGGGACCAAGGCGTTCTACAACAGTGAATAAATTTCAAATCACTAGATTATATTGATTGTTGATATCACAGTGGTGCTCCAAATCACTGCTTTCGTTGTTCTCTTGTTCACGTTGCACTCATGAATGATCCCTTTATTTTGTTTCAGTGAGATTCGCTTATATATTTAACATGTCTATTTGAAACTACTGTCGCGAATTATGATGTTAAGTCAACGATAATCGCAATCCATGGTAAGCATAGAGATCGATTGACCAACCTTCTTGCGGTTCACCACATGTAACTTATTTCACAGTTGAATCGTCGATCTTTTGTCACTCATATTCTAACCCATTATCACCCTACACCACGGTATTAGCAGAAAATGTTTCCACCAGCAACATGTACAATTTAACTTCACATTAGGCACGCATTTATTGAAAACTTCACTACCTTATAAAATTGGCCAACAGCTTTACAAATGCTTCTCGTTGCTTCGGATGAACACCGTTGATCTGTTCACTGTCTTCGTGACTCAAATGTTCATCGTTTTCTGTCGATTCCATCCCGGCACTATCGGTCTTCATTGTGGCAATAATATCGATTAGTCTCCGTTACTGAATCCAAACGAACTGGACCGTCCGGAGTCTTGTGGATACGATTTTATATAGAAACTCGGATCCACCACTGTCTTGTCACAGCAAAGTTTGGAGAACTAATTAACATTATACATGTTGATCTGATGTCTATGGATATCACTATGTTCAATCAGCAACGCAAAAAATGATGTGATAAAAAGGTTATTGAAAATTCGCAAACCACTTACATTTTCCCGACGAAAATGTCAAACATGCGCTAATGGATAGTACAATGCTTAGTATCCTTTTGTAAATAAACTTCATTGAAAAAAGTGTCGATGTATAAAGTTGTTTTCAAAACTCTTAATCCATCAAACAGTTCATCTTACGAATGGTCTATAAATATTTTTGTGATGTAAAACATATGGTTTAAATATCCATACACATGGTTTGTTTAATTGTTACCGTAGTAACGCACATAAACTCATTTAAGTAGAAGATATTTTTAAACGACTTTAAAACTTTTCTCAGCAAAGATTAAACACTTTACGCAACACTTAAATTGTTCTAGCAAACACCACTATCTTGTTAGGGGAATCTTATCCTTTTCGATGGTTACGAATGTTAGGGAAACTGAGGCGTCGTTTTGATATATCATCAACATAATGTCTCGTGATACATTTTAGATGAATTCTTGATAAAAATGAATATTCAAGCGATATATGTTTAGTGAAGATTAGTAGCGATAAGATAAGAGCTATCCGCAAACGTTTGCTTGCATCAAAACTCCCGGTCACATTCTTTGTTAGTTTGTTGGATAATCTTACACAATTGGACAAACCTGGCTGATTGGCCCACAGAAATCGCTCGTGACGTTTAGATAGTTCAGGCCAGACACATGACAATTTTTATCAATATTGATTATCACTCCTTTTCGGTATTCAAAGTGAAATGTGATTCATGCATCACGCTTGGGTACATTTTTCCTATTAATTGGGACGCTCTAATCTAATAAATACTTATCATATAAATAATACTCACTCGGGTATGATGGCGCCGTGGTTAGCATAATCTTTGTAGAATGCCGCTCGTTTACTGTAGATTTTACTCGGTAAAACAGGATCTTGAATCTGGAATGGGAATAGTGTATGTTTATCTTTGTTATAGAAAATCGGATGACGAAGCGAAGCAATTGGAAAAAAATGCAAACTTAAAAGGTTAAAAAAACTATTGTTTCGTAATTGCACATCACAATGATTTATTTTTCGTCGAATAACTTGTGCTTTTTTGGCATTCTAGGCTCCTTGCTTTATCTGTAGAATGTGGAGAATAACGGTCTCACTTAATAAAAAGTATTACTCCTCGTAACCCTATTGTGTAGAAAATTTAATCTAAACGCTTCATTCATTTCACAACAGATTGCAACAATACGTTGTGAGCAACTCGGATTCAAACCACTTTTATATTAAAGCGAATGAAAGAAACAACAAAATTTCATTTCAAACTTAGGTTCGTTCACTAAACAAATTTCCTCCCAAACAATAGATCGATAAGATCGTTTGTGTCCAAAAATATATACTTCTCAACAAAAAAAATATTGATTTTGATTAAAATTGTTCACCGGTATAGTGAAAGTTAAACTGCTGCCTTAATATCACATAACAAACAATTACATAGTCAAGTTTTAGCGACTGGAGTATGAGTAACCATGGGAAAGATCGGGTAACCAACCCCGGTGGGACCTCCCAACAAACATCGGTGTTGAATTAGAGCTTGTTCAAGCAAATTTGGAGAAGCTATTCAGCTGTTTCTTCTAGAATAGCTGAATAGCTTCTCCAAATTTGTTTGAACAAGCTCTAATTCAACACCGATGTTTGTTGGGCTTGGTCATATTCTGATAGAGAAGGGGTGCTGCCCTCTTCAAAAGGTGTAGTCTATCTGAGCTTCTGTTCTCCATGTCAGGGGCGACCCAAAACAGCGTCTGTTTTCCATGTTAGGAGTGGCTGATCATCATCCTTGTGCCAGCGTTGTACTCTAAACAGTGTTGTGCATGATGGTACTCCGGCGAGACAGAGAAGGTCCTACAAGCCGCCCCTAAAAAAATCAATGTTTCAAATAATACAGAAATTAAGACGGACCGGAACAAGCGGCAAAGACCTAGGTGACTAAATAAGGACTACGATTGGAGACTCGGAACATGAAACTGCAAACCGCTCTGCTTCCCTGACTGCGATAGAATAATCTACGACGTACTTCAACCACGTATTTTCGAAGTCGTAGCACTGCATGAGGTTTGCTCGACAAGACAGAAGGTAGGGAAAAGCGGGAATCGGGCGGCTACTTTTCACCAGAGCTGTGGTACCACAAACGAGTAGGGCATCGGCTTTGTAGTGCTGGGCAAAATGCGTCAACGCGTGATTGGATGGATCAAAACATCATCAACGTACACTGTTTTACGCGCAGCAAGAACAATTGTATAGCGGGACGTAAAAGTTGTCATTTGTGACATGAACGCTCAGGTAGGACGGGAGGCAATGTACAGAACGATAACGGCCAACGATCCGTTAACTTTGCGGCCTCCCATCCGAAGTACCTTCTTCCCAAGTAAAGACATTCACAAAGCCACCTAACTAACGAATAGAGAATCAAATGCTCTAATCGACAGGAAGCGAATATAAACTCGGACCATTATCTAGTTGCAGTATGTATGCGGTCAAAACTCTCGACGGTGTACAGCATGCGTCGAATTCGGACGCCACGACCTAACTACGAAAAACCGGAGTTACCCAGGAATACGCGCAACAGCAAGAAGCAGCCCTGCCAACGGAAGAGTTACTCTTGAGGATGGCTGGAGAGATATTCGAGCACGATCTTCAGGAAGTCTGTCCAACTATTTGGCTACGACGTACGACGTTGATATCGTAGCACGTAACTTTGAGATAATGGCAGAAACGTATCTCAGATTTAATGCTGAAGCTGGTAGGATCGCATGTGATTAATGCGATGAAAACAAAATACATAAAGGGAAGAGGTTCACGAGAAGACAATGTTAGCCTTCTACCACGAGTTCAGACCGATTGTGATGAAATCGAGGTGGTAGACGAATGCATGTATCTGGGCTCATTAGTGACCACCGACAACGATACCAGCAGAGAAATACAATGATGCCATCCATAATGGCAATCGTGCCTACTTTGGACTCCGAAGGACGCTAAAATCGAACGAAGTTTGTCGAACTACAAAATTGATCATCTACAAGACATTAATTAGACCGGTAGTTCTCTTCGGCCACGAAACATGCATGTTGTTAGTGATTTGAGGTCTTTGAACGGAAAGTGGACGATCTACGGTGGAGTGCATATGGAAGACGGAACGTGGAGGAGGCGAATGAATCACGAATTGCATCAGATACTGGGAGAACCTCCCATCGTACACATCGCTAAAATTGGTCGACTACGATGTCGTAAGAATGTCGGACAACAGCCATGTTAAAACGGTTCTCGAAAACGAACCGACGTGTGCAAGAAGAAGAGGCGTGCTTGTTTAACGTTTTTTTAATTTTCATAAAACTTTCTTTTGTTTTTTTTTGTATCAGTGCTCAATCAAACCTTCTTAATGTTGTTATAAAACGTCACACAAACTTTGATATTTGCTGTTTGGTCTTACTACGTACATTACTGACAAGGGCATGTTGAACAAAAGACGATTAAAAGAAGTGACAATGTTTTTTTTATGTTATTTGTTAACGCTGCGCTGTTTTCTATTCGAATGGGCAATGTAAAAAAAGTTAACCTTGATTGTTGTGGCGCAACCATGATTGGCAATATCGTTCTTGGCATTACATTAACCATCTTAAAGGCTAACCCGCAATAATTACGTTTGCATTTCGGTGAAGTTAATCTAATAGCAAAATTTGACAAACTCACGCAAACGCATCGTGTCAATTGTGGGCCAGCCATAGCTATTTATTTTGTTTGCTCAAGAACCACGAGTTTTCAAATGCATCATTCAGCACTATAACTTGCACATTCTTACCATGTTTAAATACAGATGGTACTACATTCGTGGATGCATTTTCGTTCATTTTGGCAGTGTTTTTTTAAGTAGCCTGTGAGCTACTTGCTCCGAACAGTTGACTATAATTTCAACTCTTGAAAAATGTCAATACTTTTCGCCGGCATCAAGAACAAACAACTCATAAACGAAAACCTAGGAATTAACTATATTCAATAGCATCATTCATCCAGGATAACTTTAAGTTGAAGAAAACATAATAAGATTAACACTTCACTTGACCACTTTTTCTAAAAAAAATAAAAAACTGAAACACTTTTCTAAACTATCACTAGTAAACGCGGGCAAATTCTGTCAAATTCCACTACATCATATACATCAAAGCATATCTTTTGACAGATAGGCCTATTTCGTTTACGACTCATAGTCTTCTTCAGTGTCGAGTGCTCACGAAACCTGGAACTCTACACTGAAAAAAATCTTGCTGTAAAAAATAACATTTTTCCCAACTATGCCTCTTTTTAAAACTACCATGAAATTTCAGTAAAATTTAGTACGGTTATGGTACAGCTTTAACATTTGTGGTACATTTGACAAACCGCATGTTGATATCAATCCCACCATAGTTGACATCAATCGCCGGCATGGTAAAATCAAATGCTTTTATAGTCATGTGAAAATTGTTGGTGTTTGCGCTTAGTATAACGCTCGAATACCCCTAATTTTTTTTAGCGTGTAGTCATTCTTATTTCTTATAAACATGTTACAAATGATCCATAAATGGTTAAATGGCGTTCCTTAAGTTTGCAATTTTGATCCGCAGAATATTACCTATGTGCCGTAAAATATATGCACATGATTCGTAAATTATTGAATATGTACTATAAATAAATTGAGAATGATCCATAAAACAATAAATAATGAATTATAAACTTTTTAATATGATCCATAGCATATCAACATTGTGAACTAAATGTATAGGAATAACCCATAAATTATGCCTGCTTTGTTTGAGTTATGCCACTTTTTTTTTAATTTTATTTAAACCAACCATGAGATTGAGAAATTTATCCCTGCGTTACTATTTAGTGACATGCCTGTTAGACTGATGCAAAGTTAGAAATGTTCACTCCCCAATGCTTAAACGAATTCCAATCGTGTCGTGAATAACATTTTGAAACTATTTTTTTCCTTAGTATTGAGATTTTCAGCCTAGGGCTGGTTCATCTCCCTTCGTAGTCAAACAAACACCACATTCTGGCATTTTCTTAACGTCTCCGGAGGTAGATTTGAACTCGTGACTTAGGCATGAGAGGTATGGATGCTATCCAATACGCCGGGGTCGCCCCCAAGATTTTGAAACTAACTGCACACGCTATTTTGAAGTTGAGATTACGAAATTACGATCACAATGGAGAAAGAAAACTCGTTCACTGTCTGCTAACCTGTTCCTTAACCCTTTTGACAAAAATTTCAACAGTCATTCTCATAGAAAATTATCTCAGCTACAATTTTGACAATAGCTGCTGGGTAGTTAATTGAGCGTACATTCAGCCAAATAATCTTAAAAATTTCATAAAATTCAACTTATGAACGATGCTTTGGAATATCATAATGCCTTGTTCAGACTACGGAGTTGAAACATAATACAAGGGTGTTATTAAAATTATCAACACGAAAAACGTCATCAAGATAGCCTTGTATCATGTTACAACTCCGTAGTCTGAACAAGGCATAAGGCTAACTTATGAATGGATTTTGTTTCACACGACGCTGTTCTTATACGCCTTTAAGCTTTCCTGATTACAAGTCTCGAGCAATTCATGTTAAGGGCCTAAAAGCCATTTGTAAACAATGACTTTAAATGTCGATTTCTCACGAATCTTACATCACTCTCGGGAAATGAAAGCACCATCTGGTTGAAGAATATTTGTTCTACCATATGGAGTAGCTGAATAAAGTAGGATTTTCATGTTTCGTGAGAGATCAACGTTTAAAGTCATTGTTTACAAATGGCTTTTAGGCCCTAATCATGATTTACTCGAGAAGTGTTTATATATGCTAGTGGGCAAGTCACTGGACCCACAATCTCAACGTCCAAGGTTCGAATCCAGGTTGCTCCATATTTTTATTTTTTCAACGCATTTTATTTTTTAAGATAAATTTATGAAATTTATACTGAATTCTTATAGCAAATAATCATAATGCAATCTTATGAAAATCTAAAGATTATTTCGCTGAGTGTAGGTATAAGACTTTAGCGACTTGTATGATGACTTGTATGAACAACTTTCATGCCTAACATTTATTCGAAAAGTGATGTTCTGCCAAGTTTTTGCTAAGGAATGATCTATGTTTGTTAAGCTGAATACTTTGACCGCAGATTGGTAAAAATGATCATAACATACTAGTTTCCTACAAATCTCAAGTTGGTTAAATTAGTTCAAATTTTTAACCGCTCTTGAGGACCTTATATGAAATCGCTTAAGCATAGGGAACCGAACATTGCGAAAATTACATCAGTCTAAGGCCGGTTTCTTTAGGTATCCGGATAAAGGTTTGCTGCCAAAGATGGAAGGCGTTGGGATAAAATGGTTTTGTGGAGTCTTTTGAGGATAGCGTTTTCGTGCAATTTCTTGGAAAACATGAGTCGCAATTGCTCTCCTACCGGAACGTGAGATCGCAAAAGTAAGTCAGCTTTCTGAAAAATGGCAAAATCTTCTTATACCAACGTGATCCTTCGTAGTGTCAATAAATTCAAAATTGGAAAAAAATCGCGACATAATTGATGGATCATGATCATGATGGATCTTTAATTTTAAGTGGACAAGGTTGGTTTACTATGAAGCATTTTAAGAAGTTTATGGTTCTGCGTTCGAATCCACTATGGATCATTGATAATTTATTTATGGATCATTTTCAATACTTAATCGATCATGGCTAAAATGGGAAATTGGGGTCACATATGGAGTTAATAATTTTTGTAAAGTGAAAAAGTTTTTTTTTATTAGAAAAAAGGTTATAATGTACAATCTACAACTTGTTCTTTTGGCAAATTAATTGTTTACATAATTAGCTCTTTGCTAACTTTCAACTTTGTTTTCAATTTCAACAATTATTGATTGATGGCTTCCGATGCTCACTCAGATTTTATTACAGAAATCTGAAAAAATTTACCGAATCCTCAACAGCTGTAAAGACTGTATTCGATTAAATTTGGACACACAAAATAGGTCACCAAACCCGATTCTTTTCAAACTTTCTGGAAATAAAGTACTACTAAATGGTTAAGTTTTGACATCATTGGTTTATTGAACCTCTTCTCCTTGTACACATGTAATCCAGAACGTTTCATTGTTTACTTGCACAAAACAAACTGAAACTTTCGCCTTTTTCGCAACATCCCTGATTGAAATGTTGGGATACCGCTTAAATTGGTTCAATACCATCCTGGCCTTCTCCGGATTTGATGTGCCACGTTTTTTGAGAGTTTGGTATAATTTTACAGATTTATGTTAAAAAATCTAAGTGTGTGCACTTATGCATGGGTGTTTTTATTACTTGGAACCTCATATATACTCTATGCTTGAGTATGTCGAAAAAATCTTCGAACTGAAAGATCTCATAAACCAAATAGAGAATTAAACACGCCTTTGCAACGTTGCAAGACAAGTGATTAGTTTCCTTCAAAAAGCATTGAGTTTAGCTGGATCGTTTGGCTAGCTAATGTATTGGAATCAGGAAAGTAGCAAACGCAGCAGAAAACTTAGTTGTTCTCGTTTATATGAAATCAACTGTTTAGACTAATGTGTTCACTGCATTCTACTCACTAACAGGGAAAAAGTAAAGACATTATTGTAAACAATGTTTTGATGTTGAACGAAAAACTACGTTTGAGTTATTTGAATTACCTATTTGATGCCTTGCACGTTAACTTGTCTTGTGTATTGAATTCCAGTTGGCAACTACGTCAACGTGAAATGTACATATTTTCGAGATGGGCAAATATGTTAAATAAATAGATATAATTTGTTAGCACATATCTTTCGATCGATACATTAGCTTTCTTCTTCTAGGTTATTTACGCTTCTGTTGGCAATATCTAGATAAATTTATATAATCATTCAATCGGAGCTCAATATGCCAAATAATGCATCAAATAATACATTTAATTTCAAGCTCCTATGCCTAGCGAAAATATAAAAAATTTCAATCCATATTTGCACGGGCCGGTCGAGATATTCGAACCAGCCACTTCCTAGTTAATACCACGCCAGTCCTGACTCGGCTTTCAGGCTCCGCAACAACAAATGTTGTGTTTAATTTTAACACTTACCACATTAGAGTCGTGAATACGTCGACGTAGCAGATTGGCCCACAATTGTCCTTGTTTATACTTCTCCTGTGGGAACAGGTCATACTGAGTATGATAAGAATGACTCCGCTTGACAACGAAAACGGTGGAGTAATAATTGTTGCTCTGATTTATCGTCACAGAAGCTTGCACACCAAGTTGATAGTTTTGTGCGAAAAGTTGCACCGACGTGGTACATCTGCTTCTGAGTTGATGCATTTTTAACTGTTAGTGTGATTTTGTTCGCCAATCAAACTATTTCACAACGTGTTATGCAGATCAGCTGGGTCTAATATTTTTGCACTTTTTGGAGGGTTCTAGTTAAGATGAGAAAAATCGATTTTCCTACTTCAGACTTGATTTCTTTTAGTAATTTGATCACGAATTCAATACAAATAAAATCACTACTTCAATTCCAAAACCTTATTCTATAATAGATTGGATAACGAGTTAAAAGGAGAAAAATCAGAAATCTCTTGTGTGCTCTAATTTGCCTGATAAGAACACTTCAATGTCAGTCAAAAATGGCTCTTTGCACTTGCCAGGATATATCCACTGAACGCCCTGTTCCTTGTGCTTTATTCCTATATTTTCCTATGCCAGAGCCGTTTCGGTACTCGACATGAGAGCGAGAAATTGTGTTTGAGATGTTTACTTGTTCTATCAACTGCGTGAGCACGCGTGTTCACCCTTCACTCATTTTTTTCAAACTGTGTGGCCGTTTGGGTTCATTTATTCGCGGGAAAGCTAAGTTGAAGTGAGATTTAGATAACAAAAAAAAACCTGCTTCTATGATGATGATTCAACAGCATTTTGGGCTAAGATATCGTATACGCATAAACGCCTTTTATTTACTTCGCTAGGCATGGTAGGAGTGTAAACACAGCGACAATAAATCCGTAAATCAAAAAAAAAATCCTCTCTGGGTTCTCTTTTTCCCGCTCTCTCTCTATATTGACGCGAATGAGCAAATTCATGCTAGTTTTCCACGTGGGTGGAGTGACCTTTTGCCAAAGAACGGGTAGCGGAAAACACTCTCTGAGAAAGCATCAATTATTATTCTCATTGATGGTTGATAGCTAATGTGTTGATAGTGATTCATGTTATGCCTCTCACTCATGCACCACAGAGCAAGCTGCCATTGGTCGTGGTGGTTGGTGACAACGGACCTCAGTTTATATGGAAAGATTGAAAATACCAATATCAGTTATCGATGTTCGTTGAAAATATTGTTACTATAGAATATACCCCAGTATGTTGGTAAAAAATAATTCAGACACCACAACCTCCGGTTTCAACTTTGGAAAGAACTAGGGTAAATGTGTCCCTTGACTCAGCCTAATATGCAACGATCGATTACATTTTTAATCATAACTCATAAACTATTTGAGCTGTAAGCGACATTCAAATAGTAATACACTTGCTTAGATAAATTGAATATGACATTTGGTAGAATGTGTCACGAAAAGTTACACAACTAATTTTATAATGTCAGAAACTTTCGAGGGATATGGATTAAATGTCGGTCTATAACTAGGTCTATAAGCACTAAATTGGGTCCAGTCATGGATGTGACTTTTTCCCATTCGATGGATTTATTAGTAAATGCAGTCTTCGTACGGTTTTTTTTCTTCTAATTTTTTGATTAGGGTTTTGTTTTACCTAACACAAAATTTCATAAAACAAACTAAAGTAAAACTTCTTCGAAACACTTTAATGATATTCAATTATGAAAACATTATTATTCACTCTACAATTATTTTGTTCCTTTGGCTTGTGTTTAGATGATCCTTTTGAATAGAAACAACCGCAAACTCATGCATTTCCACTTAAAATTTTACCAATAACAACCTTTTTACTACGTTATTGATACAACAGGCCATAGTTGGGAACATACAAAAAAATGTGTCCTCAACATTGGGTCTACGATTTTCTTGTAAAAGCATTTGTGTTTTATCTATATAAACAGTTAGTTTGCAACGGTCAACTGCTTTCTGTATATCTAGACTGCAATACTCGGTTTATCGATTCAATTAAGCCAAATTCAGAACACTCGAAGATTGTGGAGATTCTGTTCAACTTAACCAGTGAAATGCCCCAAAAGTTTAGGAAATCGAAAATTACGCGGAAGTGAACAACTATAAGTTGATTAATATTGTCTCGATTGCTTCGGATAAACTAATGACATATATGGTACATAGGCCGAAAAAAGGTGATAGGCTAGCATTACATCCCGTTACCCTATACAATTTCGAATTACTTCACCTACAAACCCACCATGACACCAGTTGGCGATCAAGTAATCCACGATTTGCGTAGCTACCGAAGTTTGTTGTAAAGATCAATAAAATTTGCATTCCACTACTAACGGTCAAACCTACAAGACCTAGTTTAACTTTGCTACAGGTTATGGGTCCAGCACGCTTCCACTGTGCGACTCTACCTGTACTGGCTGGCCCACAAATGATATGTTGCGGATGCGTTTGCGTGACTTTGACAGTTTTCCTAAAGGTTTTCTGTCAAATTTACGTCAACGCATCCGCAACGAATCAATTGTGGGTGACCCTTAAGAAGCGCCGCCCCGCAGCGTCGCTGCTGCTGTTCTCCGCCGCTGTAGAATAAACTTAAAAATTATTCACGAGCTCGGTTGCAAATTAAGCTGAAATTCACTCGATAACTTGGCAAAAAATCGACAAAAAAGTACAAATTAACTTACTCATCTGTTCCATTTTAGCTTGACAAATCGAGCATTATAAGTTTATTCTGTCGAAACGTAGCTGGGAGCTATGTGGAAGAGCTGCAGCGGTATTTTAATAAACACATCCGGAATCAACATTTTGATCTGGATAGAGTGTTTTACGACTGCACGGTTCCAAAATGCGGTTCCAAGGTACAGCCATTTCAAATTACTGAAAAGGCACAATGTTCAGCGACACCTCCACCTACTTCCACCGGTATTGAACAGTTTAGACAGTTGAGATGAAAATCTAATTCAAAATTTCGAATATTTACACACAATTGAACCGAAATCTCGGTTAACCTCATTTCTGTTTGTTTCGAATATTAACTGATATATCAGTTTGCTCATGCCGAGATTCTGACTATATGACTTTTTAGTTTGACCCAAACCGAGATTATCGGTTAACATCGGTAGCCGGTTGCGGATCTCGGTTTCAGAAAGCCGAGACTCGGCATATAATTCTAAGTGTGAATGCCCCTTCGTGATTATTGGTTCGTGGTCCTTGCTTACTTTTGACGTCCTGTAATATTTTAGATTTCACTGTATCCGCCTTCAGCACCAGTCCAGATCGGAGCGTAGTATTTCGGCAATCCCACCAATAATAGTGAAGCCGGCCGCTTGTCGCTTACTCACGCAAAAAAATACGTAGTTATACCAATTCAAAATAGGAATCAATTCAACTAAAATTTTGGTTTATATATGGACCAATAAAACTGATGAACTAATTTAACAAAAACTTTGAGTTGAAATAAAACTTCATGTTTTATAGAATTGAACATCGTGTTTTATTGCTCAAAACAAAATGTTTTGTTATGCCAACTAAACACATTTGTTGAAATAATTATCAATGATGAACTAATTCAAGAAACCCATTGAATTGAAATAAAACTTCATGCTTTATAGAATTGAACATCGTGTTTTATTGTTCAAAACAAAATATTTTGTTAAATAAACTAAACGCATTTGTTGAAATAATAAACATCGAAGAACTAATACAATAAAACCATTTGATTGAAATAAAACTTCATGCTTTATAATACTGAGAATCGTGTTTTATTGTTTTAAAATAATTACCGCGCTATATTCCCCCAGCCGACCGGCGTGTTGGAAAGCATGAATCGGACATGGCAGGAAATGGCCTTGTGCATGTGGTTGGATGCAGGACTCGGGAAGAACAGTTAGGGAAAGGTCGTCATAATGGCAGCTTATTTTCAAAATCGTCTTCAGTCGGAAGTTTTTCCAGCTATCTACAAAGAGAATAATTAGTTGATAATCTGTTTTACAAATTATACTGTTTAAACTTACCTTAGAAAAACCGAGGCAGAGACAGCAATATGGCTGCTATGAAATGTGCACTCATACAAATAATTTATTAATACAATAAATTAACCATTTTAGTTTAAATGATGTTTAAAATAAGATATTTTTATAAATCAAATATTATTTAGACGAATATCACACAGCGGTGACTACTTTAAATAATTTGATTCGTTTGATTTCAATTGAATTTTGAATAGATTTGGATTTTTTTAAGAATTGAAACAAATAAAAACCATGTATTGAATAGCAGCAAAATATTTTGTTGATTCGAAACAGGGGATTATAGGGTGAAAAAATATTTCGATTTTATAACAATAAATTAATCGATTGAGTTTAAAAATAAATGCGATTATTATAAATCAAATATTATTTAAATTAATATCACACAGTAGTGATTACTTTAATTAACTTTATTGGTTTGATTTGAATGAAAATTTGAATTGATTTAGAACTTTTTTATGAATTGAAACAAATAGAAATCTTGTATTGAAAAGCAACAAATCATTTTGTTGATTCAAAACAGAGTGATTTCTAACCGTGAAAAAATATTTTGTTCAAACAATAAATTAAACATTTGAGTTAAACGATAAATGTGGTTGTTATAAATCAAACATTATTTAAATTAATATCACACAGCAGTGATTACTTTGACTAATTTTACTGGTTTGACTTGAATGAAATTTTTAATCAATTTGGAACTTTTTTATGAATTAAAACAAACAGAAAGCTTGCATTGAATACCAACAAAATATTTTGTTGATTCAAAACAGAGTGATTTCTTAGGGTGACAAAATACTTTGTTCAAGCAATAAATTAATAATTTGAGTTTAAAAACAAATGTGATTGTTCTGAATCACACAACTGTGATTACTTTAAATAATTTTATTGGTTTAATTTGAATGAAATTTTGAATTGATTTGAAACTTTTTCATGAATTGAAACAAATAGAAACTTTGTTTTGAATACCAACAAAATATTTTGTTGATTCAAAGCAGAGTGATTTCTTTGCGTGCTGGAAAATTGATCTCTGCCAGTTTCTAACTAGTCGATACCAAAGCATCACACTTTGTCGCCAATGCATTAGGAACCTTATCGTCGAATATCGGACCACCGGTGAATAAACCTCGTCATGACCTCGGCCACTGCGAACATTTCTTGACGACTAAGCGCACTTTATACCGCTCAATACCGTCACGTCTATGCATCGTTTTAAAGACCCATTACTTGTTAATCGCCTTCCCGCCTTCTGGTAGATCTTCGAGCGCCTACATCTGGTGGGTCTCTAATGCAACCCAGCAACCCGGGTAAGAAACATTGTATGCTGTTGAAGAGGATTTTTCGATATCTGAGGGGTTAGATGGTCAATCGGCTCCGGTACAACAAGCAAGAAAACGGAGAGCTTGTTGGCTACTCCGATGTAGATTGGGGAGAAGATTCCCGATTGCTTATGCCTAGCACTGAAATAATTGGACTTCGCCACCTGTGTTATATACCAGCATTGACTAGCATAGTCCGGAAATAAGAGGATCACACGTATGCAATAGGAATCCTAATTCTTAAAAGAAGGCTGGTTTACGAATTCAAACACCATCGCAGTAGACCTGTGCGCCGATCTATTTTGAATCGGCGGCGGCGCAGCCGGCGCCACGCCACAGTCGTTCTTGGCGGCGGCGGCGGCGGCGTGGATCGGCACGGGCATAAATTATGCCTTCGACATTTCCTCATGCTTATACCTTTTAACTGTTTGACTTTTACGTGCAATAATAAGACTAAAGGATCACTCCAAGTCTTATATTTTGATAGAAAACCCGGATATCCATAGTGTTATAATACTCAAGTCGATGAATTGACGTGGAACAGTGTGTGTACAAATATATGAGACTTAACATTATGGAATTTGTTCATCACAAGTCGACGGGGAATTTGGCTTCCCAAGCAACCAAAAGGACAAGGGTGTGTTTTGGCTTAACCAGCAAATCGAAGGATTATGATGAGAAATCTCAGAGCTCACTTTTTAAGTAATTAACCGAACATTATAGTTCGCATTCAATGTTTATGCATCTAGCAGCATTCTTACCGACTTCTAGAAAAAAAAAACTTTGAAGTTCACGAAATGTTCACTCCAGAGATTGAAGAGAATGCTATTCAGCTCATAAAACACACCTCAAACGAACTAAACAAAACTAAAAAAAAAACACAAAAGTCATTTATATTTGACACTTTTGTTCTTCTCTATTCCTGCCGGAAATTTATTTTTAGAGTGCTGCGTTTTGAAATGACGATTGAGTTCAATTTGATGATTTTTCTTAAGTAAATTAAATTTTTCATAAACACCTACTACCTAGTCTTCAACTCGAGTCCTCTCTCTTTAAAACCGGGATTCTTACCACTGTGCCATATTAACGAGGTGGGTTATGCTATGATTTTACTCGAAGCGTTGATTCCATACACTAGTACTTTTTTGCTCCCTATAATCTTATCTGAACCTAAAAGTCTCTGATTAGTTCATCTAGAACTCAATCTGAACTACTAATTAGCTTGATTCCTCAACCTTGTTGAGTGACTGCTTTATTTTCTGCATCCCACTAAGCTAACTATTTTATACGATGGTACTTTTTTTTACTGTATTTGGAAAATCATTTTTTTGCTCTTGTATCTCAGCAAACTTGGAGAATAACACCAGATTACTCTTCAAAGGTAAAGAATCTTTTTGACATTTTTTAGGGTTACTCTAAACTTAACGTGTACTTCAAAAAATAGGAAAGAAGTTCAAAATAGATGTATTGTGACCTTTTACGCTGATTAAAAGTACGGTGAGTACTTTAATTGAACTTTCTGTTAGAGATTTTTTGAAGTTTAATGCAAGTTCTCAACGAAGAACATATGAACTTGAAGGTTGCGTTGAAGAAACTTTTCTTGAACTTTCAAGTTGCTTTTAACGTTAATCACACTTTGAACAGAATTAAGTTTTGCCTGTACGTGAATTGTCGTTTTACACAGCAAAAAAGTTCCATGGAACTACATTTCAACTAAAAGTGAACTTCTAATTTCTCATCTCAAGTGAATTTCGAACTTTTGGTTGCTGCTTGGGTTCTGTCTGTATTAATAAACTTAACCAGTGTATATATAAGTAATTACCAAATACAATAAAATTGTCATTACTATGCAAACATGGGTAAGTGTTCAAATGTGGGTCTATGGATCTAAAATTCGGCCTATCGAAAAAATTTAACTGTCTCTAATTTTTCTTCATATTGATATGTAACTTTTCTGGGGGGGTTTGACCAAAGTCTACGCTCCATACAAAAATTCCAAAAAATTGTATGGAGAAAAGTCAACGTGGGGAGAGGGGGGAGGTCTGAGATTGTCAAAAATGAGTCTACGTGGTTTATGCACAGGTCCTAAGTGGGACAACCTTGTGCTGAACTGGCCGGCATGACGTGGTGCAAGGGCTCAGTAGGGATTCTTTGTCCTGAAGCTAAGAGTATAGTTATTATTATCTAAAAATATAAAACTCTGAAAATCTAAAAATCTAAAAATCTAAAAATCTAAAAATCTGAAAATCTAAAACTCTAGAGATCTAAATATTTAAAAACCTACAAATCTAAAAATCTAGAAATCTAAAAATCTAAAAGTTTAAAAATCTAAAATATTTAAAATCTTAAAACCTGAAAATCTAAACATCTGAAAATCTTAAAATTTAAATATCTAAAAATCTAAAAATCCTAAAATCTAAAGATCTAAAAATCTATTAGAAATACAAAAATTTAAAAATCTTAAATTCTAGGAATGCTTGAAAATTTAAAAATTTAAAAATCTTAAATCCAAAAATCTGAAAATCTAAGAATCTAAAAATCTAAAAATCTAAAAAGGTTAAAATCTAAATATTTAAAAATCCACTAGAAGTCTTTAAATCCAAAAATCTAAAATTTTATGTACCTAAAAATCTACTAGAAATCTAAAAATCTTAAAATCTAAATATCGTAATATCTAAAAATCTAAAAATCTCAAAAATTATAAGCTAAATATCTAAAAATCCACTAAAAATCTAAAAATCTAAAAATACAAAAATCTAAAAATCAAAAAATCTAAAAATCTACTAGAAATCTAAAAACCTAAAACTCTAAATATCCAAAAATTCTGAGATTTTTAAACTTGGCCATTCATTCTTCTATTTACACTCTGTGTGTTGTCTGGCCAAATTAAAAAAAAATTGATAGTAATAGAAGAAAACCCGCCAAAGCCGGCATTTCCTCTTTCTTTAAATCTGAAAATAAAAACAAATTAATATCTAAAAAATTTATGATTAAAAAATTTAAGAAACTAGAAGTATTGATACTTTTAGTTTCTAATAAATAAATTAACAATAAAAAAAATTCAAATTGCTATAAAAATCATATATTCAGGAGCTCAAAGATCCAAAGATTAACCAAATTTTAATGAGTTTAGAGCAGTGACCGAACTATCAATATTTTTACAACATTACTACAATCACGTATAAAACAGCGTCCACTATGTACTGATTTACCGGTTACTTCAGTAGTTATCCAAGTTATTTGATTCGGGATTTGTCATGTTCATAGTCAATGCTTACATGGGTAGTAGGCCATCCCTTATTTTGAAAAAAAATGCCAAGTTAAGAATTCCACCTCTTCAAATGGTCGTCTTGACTAGAAAACAAACATACTTAAATTTGAAGACCGTACGTTGACGTTAAGACCTGAAGAAATGGTAGTGCGGGTGACTACCCACGCGGTGGCAAGGACGCTACTGTAGTGTATGGTCCTGCAGGTCGACCAAGATCAGTGTCGTCAGGTTGATAACATTTTATGTTTGTTTTTTTTTATTATCAATTTGGATAATTGAAGAACGACCGTGGCGTGGCGCCGGCTGCGCCGCCGCTGCCGTTTGAATATACCATATACGCCGCAGCCGGTTCAAAATAGATCGGCGCACAGGTCTATTGGAAGCCCAGCTACAATTATTAATACTGGACTGCAACCATAATTTTGTTCCCCTATTGGGTTAGATGTTTTTTTCTCCAAGTTGTTTGGGACACTTTATCATCAGTACACCAGTTTTTAGGTACAACACAATAAGGTCATCATATGTACAAAACGAGTCAAAAAGTAAGTGTAACAAAGCCAATTTAGTGTTTTAATACAACAAAGTTAGTCAAAAAAGTTGAAGTTCAAGTTGTTATCGAGATGTTATAATTTGTCATCAGTAATAAAAGCAGATTTCTGAAGGGCTAATGAACTTAACTTAACTAAACTTAAAGCGTATACGGTGACAATTTTTATCGGCGTGACTCAAATTGCCCGACGGCGCGGGCAAAAAAAATGCAGCGGCGCGCCGGTCGAAAATAGCGGCGGCGGCGGCGCAATAAAATCGTCGGCGGCGGCGCAATAAAATCGTCGGCGGCGGCGCAATAAAATCGTCGGCGGCGGCGGCGTGGCGCGGCGGCGCACAGGTCTACATCGCAGTATTAAATGTGGCATGAAACTTAATTTAATGGTATGGCGAAGACAATTTTGAATCATTTGCTACCCGTTTTTGAAGAATCTGATAAGGAAAACAAAATCTTCAACCTGTTCATATTGAGATTTGTATGGGAGCAAATAAGGTCACTTTTAACTATATAATTGAACTACGCATGCTAGAGATCGAGAGCTCAGTGGTGTTTTGTTCATAGTAAAAGAAAACATAGTAGTGTATCATTATCGATACTGAGATACGGAGGTCTAGCCTGCGCCGCAGGGCTGGAAAAGAAACGAAACCGGGCTAAGCTGAACAGTACGGCCATGAGCCACCATGCGGGTCGTGAGTGCATGCAGAACTATTTCTTCGGAAGCAGTATGCGTCATTGCCGGAATGATCTCGATTGGCATCACTCTCTCGGAGGACAATGAGTGTTGTCAGCGGAGAAACATCAGGGAAGTTCGGAAGCTGATGAGACCTCGAAGTCGATGGGCAAAGTGCTCTGGTCATGGATGCTTCAGGCCCTACTTGTACGGATTCGGCCCCGCAGCGTCACGCAGACAGCTCACGATTCGGCTCATTGCAAAGTGAGATGCTTGCCATCAGCGGCGTAGAATGTGTTATGGCGAAAGGGCGGAATGCGATTAACGGAGCCATTGCGCAGATAATGATGGCTCTGCAGCGAAAATGGTAGGAGAACCAAGAAGAGGGTTGTCGATCTCGGAGGATGTTCTAATGTCGGGTAACACTATGTCGGTTTAGGGTAGATCCTTCATCGGGGAGTATCCGAAACGATTGCATCAACATGGGGGGGAGGTGGGTAGATGGTTCACCGTGGTTTGATCTCGGAAGATCTTCCCCTGCCGGAGAATTGTACTTTGGAGTAGGGCGGATCCACCGATGGGAACTGCCTAAGTAAAGCGCAACTAAGTTAGGAGACTACTTGCTTAATGTTGGGTTGCTGAATGACGACAGCGAACGAAGTAAGCAATGCTACTATCATAACGAATGGCGACAATACTAATATAAGTAATTGAAAACAATCGGCTTGACATGATGACACTTTAAGAAACACCTTTGAACTTCGCCAATATGCCTGTTGGATACACTCGGAAAAACTCCCGGATCCTGTAGAGGACCATCCTTAACAGGCTGATGAAATTTAGTGAGAGCAAACACGGTCTATCTTGGATGAAATTCGGTTTCCAAAAAGAGAAGTCTACAGTTAATGCCATTCGGACAGTGGTCGAGACAGCCGTAACAGAAGCGCAGAGGCGATCGATGTTGCGCCGTTGTAACGATCGACGGCTGGGAGGCTATTGCCGAGTCACTGCACAGAATGAGATTCCTCGATTACCTGTGCAGAATTCTGAATTCTACACACTTAGAATAATTTACAGTGTTCGGTAATTTTTTACCGAACTTTCAACAGCTGAACCAGCTGAACGTTCGGTAATCCGATTTACCGGATTTCGGTGAAATTTTACAGTATTCCGTTAGAAAAAATACCGGAACTTGTCAAATTTTACCGAAATTCGTTAAACCGGATTACCGAACTGTTCAGCTGTTGAAAGTTCGTTAAAAAATTACCGAATACTGTAAAATTTTCTAAGTGTGTACATCTCGGAGGTCTCCTCCGCTGGGCGGAAATCGGTGAACATCATGGTTGTAATTCCACAAGGTTCCATCCTTAGCCCAACACTTTGGAACGGGATATAAAACTGGGTGCTGACGTAGAAGCTACCCAAAGGCGTAATGATCATTGGTTATCCAGACGACATCGTATTGTCACTAGCAGGCGAAACAATGGAAAAAAAGAAAAATGCTGTCGACCGAAGCAATCGGCATAATTGAAAACTGGATGCAGGGTCTGAAGCTGCAGTTAGCCCACCACAAAACGGAGGTGCTGTTGGTTAGCAACTGCAAAGCGGTGCTGCTAGCAGAAATCGTTATCGGAGGGAATGCCATATCCTCGAAGCGCGGTTAAACTTCAACAGCCACGTAGATTATGCCTGCGAGAAGGCAGCGAAGGCCATCAACCCGGTAGCCAGAATCGCCTAGCAGTAGTAAGTGGCATCTACTCTAGTCATGAGATACGGAAGTCCAGCCTGGGTCAAAGCGCTGGGGCCCAAGAGAAACTGGGTAAAGTTGAACAGTAAAGCCTAGTATGCAGCTGACAAGTAAAGACCTGAAGTAATTTTTGCCATTTCTACCGAAGTAATTTTGATAACTGCTTAAGTATGGGTAGAATGTCAGTTTTTCTTGCGAAATAATCGAACGGAATATTATTCCGCAAGGAAACGTGACAGCCCCATTTAGATTACATGGCCAGGCGTTACTAACGTTACGAAGTTTTACTTCCTTTTCAGCTGCATACAAGGTAAGTAATTCCGACAGTAAACGCATTTCTTGACCATTACTTGTCCTATCCTAATACACATTGCTTGAGAGCTGCATACTAGCCTTTAAGGCTAGTATGCAGCTGAAAAGTAATGTGCATTAGGATAGGACAAGAAATGGTCAAGAAATGCTTTTACTGCCGGTATTACTTACCTTGTATGCAGCTGAAAAGAAAGGCAAACTTCGTAACGTTAGTAACGCCTGCTCGTGTAATCTAAATGGGGCTGTCACTTTCCCTTGCGGAATAATATTCCGTTCGATTATTCTGCAAGGAAAACTGACAGATTACCCATACAGGAGTAATTGTCAAAATTACTTCGGTAGAAATAGCTAAAATTACTTCAAGTCTTTACTTGTCAGCTGCATACTAGCCTTAAGTAAGTAAGTAAACTCTTGATTCGCAGTCGCCGGTGTTCCGCAGGGAAGTATATTAGGTCCACTTCTGTTCAATCTATTCACCTCGGATATACCCCCGCTCCCTGAAAATGGATCTCTGTCGTTGTTCGCCGATGATACCGCAGTCGTCCACAATGGTAGGGTAATAAGAGCGCTTGCCGCGAAACTGCAGCGAAGCCTGAATGTTCTGTCAGAATACTTCACTGAATGGAAGATTTGTATCAACGCAGCGAAAACCCAGGTCATCCTGTTTCCACACTCTAATTCTCCCAGACTTGTCCCGCCTGAGAATAGTAAAATAAGCCTGAACAACACAACGGTGGAATGGACCAAATCAGCTGTCTATCTTGGTGTCACTCTAGATAGCAAGCTTATTTTCAGGGATCAGGTTGACAAAACTGTCACAAAATGTAATACTCTGTTGAAACTACTGTACCCATTGATCAACAGAAGGTCTACATTATCCCTTAAAAATAAGCTTGCTGTCTACAAGCAAATTATACTTCCGGTCATCGAGTATGCAATGCCAATCTGGGAGAGTTGTGCAAAAACACATCTCCTGAAACTTCAGAGAGTACAAAACAAGTTCCTCAGGATGATAATGAACACCCCTCCGAGGACAAGAACATCCGAGGTCCACCGTCTGGCTGAGATAAAAATGCTCGACGATCGTTTTAGTGAGTCTATCAATCGGTACAGGGCACGCTGCCTAACATCGGATCACCAGATCATTCGGAATCTGGTTCCCCACCCCTAGGATTTTCAAATTGTAGTTTTAGTTGTAGATTAGGTAGGTTATCAAATTTTAAAACTGAAAATGCCCCAAGGGCCGAACTGAATATTTCATGTAAAACATAAACATTTTAAACACAACAAACACAAACAATTAAACAAAGCTGAAGAGCCCAATGGGCTGAAACACTTAAGATGTTAAATTAGTATATAAGACAAACAATGAAAATAAAGATCAATTTTACTACTATATATTGATTCGCAGTCAGAATTTACAGTAAGAAATCACCGGAGGCAGTATGCGTTATCGCCGTAATGATCCCAACTGGCATCACTCTGGCGGAGGCCAGTATGTACTATCAGTTAGAAGTTCGAAAGCTAGTGAGAGCGGACTTGATGGCAAAATGGCAGCGAGAATGGGACACCGGGAAGAACGGTCGATGGACGCATCAGGTCATACCGGATTCTTTCAATACTTCGATCGATTCGGACACGGCGCGTCAACCTTCTGTCCAGAATACGCAGCTGTTCAAGAGACATCAGCGCACGTGGTCTTTGACTGCGCACGATTCGGTTCATTGCTCTGATGGTGCAACATGGATACGGGTTTTAGTGAGATTATAAGTGGGCCTTTACTCAAAGCCAAACCTTACCACACTTTGACACAGTGCACCAGTGATCAAGTGCAGGTCTCTGTAAAAAAAACAACAAACACCAATACATACATACAGCAATTCTATAGGATAATGAAATACAATCTCTCAGAGATTCCTAATAATTGAAAGTTTTGTTCTTTATCGAAAAATATTAGATTTTTTTTTTCATTAAATGGTTACTCTGTCAGTGTTAGGGAGGTTCGAAAGATTGAAAAATTACATTCAGACTAAGTAGGCTAATGAAAGTAAATTAAATGTAGGAATTGGGGAACAATGGGGAGGAAAAAAATCAAAATGAGGTTGATGTTTAAAAATAGAAACGCATTATATTTATTTAGCCAACAGGTTTAACCAATTCTAAACTATAGCCCTAGATTTTCTCGCTTTAGTGTTCACTCTGGGCTATAATAATAAACAAGTTCGACATCAGATGTAGGTAATCCTCCTCCACTATTTTCACGTGGGATAAACCGGTATACTTGCTTTCTTCTGGTTCGTATAACACAGGCTCATCTTCTGAGCCTGCGTAGGCAAACGTTTTATTACTTTCAAGGCCTTCATCGAACATTACTCGTTTGACGGATACCGCGTTAGGTGGTCTAAGAATACTTCGAGGCACTGACGGAGTAGATGCAGAAGCCTTATGCGGTGCGGGATCTACTCGTGAGCTATGGGCAATTGGGCTCAACGGCGATGATGCTGCCTGTTGTAGATGTTGCTTCAGCACTACATTCACCCGCATCGAATGACTGCGATCAGATTTCTTCGGCAAAGCCATCGACACAGGTTTTACAGAATGTTTAGATTTGTTTTCCTCGTCACCGTCGTCTGTCTCATAGGCGTTGTAGATTGGCACTGATCCATACTTTTTCCGAGCAAGGATTTCCTTGGAATCCTTCAGAATACGCTTCTTTACGAAATCGTGAAAAATCAACAATTCTGTGCTCAGTTCCCGTTTGATGAGCTGTTTTTCACGCTGGGAGAGATTCGTATCTTTCAGCGCAAGCAAACTTTGGGATGCTAACAGTGTCAGTACATATTCTAAAGCGCCTATACAGAGTTTCGAATCAAGATGCGTAAGAAGCTCGTTGGAAAGTGTGATAGCATTAGTCGATGCAAAGCTTGAAACCGAGGTCATCGAAAGTGACTTGGCGAAAGGAGTGCGGGAGCTTGACTGGCGAGTTGTTCCATTATTTGCAGTTATGGTGGATTTGTTAAGCTGAGCCAATGATGCGTTGGATAAGGACGTTGTCGCATCAACACTGTCTGTATCTCCAGAGGGGAGTTGATTCAGAGGAGTCTCTTGAAACGAGTAGTGTTGCTAAAATTTCAAACAAAACATTTGTATAAATAATTAACGTCGATAGAATGCACAAAACATACCACATTTAGAACCTTTGTGAACATACACACGGCTCGCAGGACAGTTCCAAAACTAAGTTGTGAGTAATTATCTGTATTCATTTTCGGAACTCCAAATTGAATTTCTATCAAAGGATACCATCGACCAGGGAAGAAGTCAACATCACAAAGCAGATTCAACAAATTTGGGCTGAACCTCAAGAGACATTTGGCACTGAGTGTGATAATCCCAATAACATTGTTCATAGCGGTTACAAGTTCATCTGAAGTATCGACAGCATTCGGATCGTCCTGTTCGCTGCAGAGGACGGAAGACGGTCCTTCAGTTAATCGTTTTAGGAATTTGGGTCGATAGAGCAGGGCAACGCTATGATCCATGAGGACTTGCACGCATCTCTTGAAGGAAAAAAAAAATGTTTAGTTGGTTGTGAATTTCAGAAGAATTGCAAGTTAAAAATGTACTAACCATAAGATTGATTAAACTTTGACCATGGTCCAGTCGCCATTCTTTCTCGTAATATACTAGCTCACCGAGCAATTCTAGTGTCCCTTTGATTAATTCTACCGCCCTATCTTCCATTGACTGTTTGGCCAACAGCATCGAGTCTATGAGATATTCTTCGTGAATTCCAGCAAAGAATAACGCATCCTTCAGAAAACGATAATTGTGTTGCGCCAACAGTTCGCGTACCATTTCTATTCCCCGAGTGTAAATTGGCCACCAATCTTGAGACTGCCATTTGTCTTCACCTTCCTAGAAACGAAATGAGAAATAAATCACTACCATGTACGTGCATAAATAGTTAAAACATTGACTCACATAAACCATCGTATTCGACTTCTTTTGCAATAGTTCTTTCGGAGGCAACAGTTTTAGCCAGAGATAATCTCCTATCTCGCAATATAACATTTCGCTCGAGCACGCACTCTTGGCCAACACAACGAGAAGCTCTAAAATTTCTTCGGTTATTTTTCGTTTGGAATATAATGGCAGCAACACGTTTGTAACGCTTATCAACCGGCGGAAAACTTTATTTCTAATGAACCAGCACTGCCACAATGAAACGGAACTTTCATTTTCTTCATATACGAGGATTAATTTTTTAACCAGGTTGAGAGACAAGAGTAACGGTATTTGATCTCGACTGGTAGGTCTAACAGAGGACGAAATGATTTCAGTTTTTGTCGATGATTCCAGATCGTAAATTTCATGACAGACGACTTCAACCGAGGAACGTGTTATGCTTGACATAATTACCGGGTTTTCACAAAGCTGATCAGAATGTAGTTCCACTGCCTTAATAGCAATTGCCAGAATGGATTCCTTAGCTCTTGGGTGCAGTTCTTTATAGTTGATGGAAAAAACGTTCAGTAAGCTTTGAATCATGCGCAGAACTTCTTCATCCTGTTCAGAATCGTCAGTATATTTGTGTTCGTAGTCCGAAATTACTATCAGATATAACTCGGAAAGAATCACAAATGGACGTAAATCATCCGTATATTGAGCACGTTCCAGTAGCATATTAAGACATTGGTGCGCAAGGAATCGTTTGCTGCGATCCGGAAGATATATACCGGTCTCTTTTTTCCTGAGGAGAAGTACTATCAAATCTTTGAAAGACTGCAAGCGACTGAGCCATTCCGGGGTTTCGTCGATTATTGCCGAGGTGAATGAGGCGCTATCATCGCATGCATATCCACTGACTCTTGGAAGTTCGAACACTGCACGGACCCACCGTGAAAAAACTTCAAAGTCGAGAAATTTTTCAAAGACTTTCTTGAGATCTTCGTCAACTTTCCTCGGGCTGTCAATCTTAAACAGTTCTATGCCTAAAATGTTGAACAATTGGCTGTAAGCTTTGATGTTGTCACTGACGTTCCCAAACAAGGGGTTACACAAACTATGCCAGAAAGTTTTATTTTCCAGCAGTTCTTTGCAGAGAACTTGCATGTTGTTTTTCCATAGAGCATGGAACAATGACATCATTCGTGATAAAAGGGGACTAGCCAGTTTTTTTGGATCGCTGGATATCGCTTCAAGATATTCCTCCATGTAAGTTGGTATTCCGTCGCTTATGTTCTTTTTCTTTCCCTGTTTAACACCTAGGAACAGCTTGTTTTCTACGTTATCATAGTGTATTTTGAAGAAGGCTTCTGTAAGACCCGGTTGCTTATAAATGCAGGCTTCAACAAATTCTAAGACTGCTATCTTCAGGTTGTCACTCTCTAGATCATCTCTTAGTCGTTGAAGAAATATCAATCGAATTTGATCTGGTTCAATATCCAAACAAGCTAATAATGACATCTTAAACTCGAGTGAGAAGCGTCTCAAAAGTCTACAAGATAGTATTGGCAGTCTTCTATTGAATATGTTATTCATATAACTAGTCACGACCGGAATAATTCGTAGGGTATCTCTTTGTTTTGGTTGGGTATATATAGCCGATTCTAAAGGTGTCAGTAGTTTTTCATCTTCAATTACGGTACGCTTGAGTCTCAAAACTTGCATCAGTATTGTCATTGATAGCTGTACCAACTGATTCATGCTTTGCTCCTGGGCCATCATCCAGTTGGATTCGTTTTCCATTATCGACTGCAAGTAACCATTACCTAAGGCGACAAACTTCAACAAAGTCAGTCCGTTGTCCAAATCAAGCAAGCTATAAACGCAAACATTTTGCAGTACCGTTCTGGGATAGTCATTTTTCAGCGCTTCCGGACTTAGTTGAAGGATTTCAAACAAGTACTGTAAAATGAATACGAACACTTTTTGTCGCTCCGATTCATTCTCGAACCTCCACGAGTGTGCAAGCGGAAACACTTCTCTCAATAAGAAAATTAATCCAGGCAGTTCCACTCCAAAGATGTTGTTTTTGCCCAATTTTGTGTAGGTTTTCAAAAAGTTGAAATATGCCATCAAGATCCGATAGTTTCCTACATTTTTCTCGCAATTCACCAGGTAGTATCCTATTAAACTTGACTCAAAGCTAGTTCCTGTAGCGTAATCTTTAAAGTCCAAATTTAAATTGTTTACCGTGGGTAGAATGTTTAAATTGATGACACGGGCGTAAATTTCTTGTTCAAAAAGCGGTACCAGCGCTGCGCAAACATTCAAACATTCAGCCAACAGATCAATCGGTGGATTTTGAACCACTTTGAATTTAAGCAGTATATCGAAGACCATTTCTGTTGGATGGACCATTTCCGAACTGATCTCGTGAGGTTGATGTATCCGTTTTACTGCCACAGCTAGATAGCGTATACCTGCAGATAGAATTTAAATGTTGGTAAGAGATCTACAAAATATTAATACTTAATTACCTGCAGTAATCCGTTGAATTCGTTCGTCATTGAGCTGTGTGTAGGAAATAGCATCAGATAGCATTTCGTTGATTTCGTGGTGCAAAGCATCATAAAAGTTCAACTTTGTCCGAAAATGTACCATCGTATGTGTTCGTTTGTCAAGCACAACTGCAGGCGTGCCGCGGGGAACTTTAAAACCAATTTTCCGAAATGGCACATAATCATGCGTTAGCACAAAATCGTCTTCACTTGTACCTGACGGACGCAATTCGTATTTATCAGGATCATACACTTCACTGTAAACTGGTAGATTTTCCAGTACCCCATGTACGTACTTATACGAGCTTGGACCAGCCAAAGCCAATGCATGTGCAATCATTGCCAGGGGTTTGAAGTTAACTGGAAATTTTTCCAATGACGTATCGAACAGTGATCGCACAGGATTTGCTTCGTTTTTGCAAAATTCAGTTGCAATAGATGGACTATGGAGCAGTTCGCTGAGTAAATCGATTACTTTGGCAAGCTCAGCAACTGACCCATCCGAATCAAAAAGTTGGCAAAGAAACCCAAGTTGATTGAATATTGCTTTCCGAGTAATACGGCAAACTAGGCTGTGATCTTTGAAGGTTCGATGTGTTACCAAAGCATGAAGATACTCAAATACACCAAGCTGCATTGCTCTGGAACCAAACTTCCGATACCGAGTTGACAGTTCGTCGTCTTCCAACTGGCTTGGAATTCTGAAATTGAAAATCATCCAAACTAACAATAGTGGGCCATGTTCAGGAAACTGATGCAACGAAAATAATTCACTATCAAGTGCTTTCACAATTTCTTCTGCCCACACAATCTTTTCTGTTTTCTCCGTTAGATCTAACACCTCGCACACAATTGCGATTTCACTAAATGTTATTCTTTTCACCAAATCGCTATGACTCTCATTGGCGCTGTCCAGATACTGTTGTTGTCTTCCAAATGCATGGTCCTTGAACAGTTTAAATAAGCGGGTAAACTCATTCACGCTGATCCCATCATAATGGACTATCATAAGAATTATGTGCAAAATTTCATTCATTTCGCGCAACTTCCGTTCTGATCGCAATATCATTTTGGTATGGTTGTTGAACATATCACCTGGCATAAGCTTACCAGGCATATTACTGTTGATGAGATGCTCGAATTGCGTGATATATGCAGCCCGAAGTTGAGCCAAACCAATTGTATCGATAACCAATTTGTACTCTTTGGAATATGGATGACTGCTTGAATTGTAGAATTCCAGCAAATTTTTGACAATTTTCAACAGTACCATTCTTTCTAAGCTGTAGAATGACCAGATATCGCACAAAAGCGTTAACATTGAACTTTCCGCTGATATATAGTCTGCTAATGCGCTGGCTGACCCACGATATTCATTGACAAGGTAAAAACAGAGAATATTCCATGATTGTATAGCATCAATGTCCTACAAAATAAATTGATTGCAAGTTTACCAATCAATGAACCATCTATTTGTCCTGCCAAAACTTACCAAATAGAGATACAATTTGGTGGCAAAAGCAAGCAGCTTGTGCTGATTGCGTTCCTTCATAACTTTTTTCAATTGCTCTTCTGAGGTCTTGTCACCGGCTGCTTTTTTGTACATCAAAATGCCATCGGTTAATTGCTTCGAAACATCCAACAGCCGATCCTTAACCACCGCTTTTGGTGTCTCGTAGTGAATTCCGGATATAAGCTGCCACAACTTTTTCCACTGGCTACAATTAGAGGTTATGTTGAGATAAACAGGAGCGTTGTGCCGGAGTTAAATTTCTATTTAATTTTAATACTTACATTACATCTTCGTTTGGGTCACCCATGATCCGTTTTTTTTATGAACTCGGTCAGATAGAAATTAACGTTGTATGAAACATTAACTTTGAGGATACGTTTATTACGCTTGCGAACCGAATTGAAAACAAAAACTTGAAGGCGCCTCAAAACTATTCCTCCTGTGCTTTGACGTTTATCAGCTTGAGTTACCAGCCGGTCTATAATACAACCTTTTTGTTTACATAATGTTTGCTTCACGCTCGTTCAAGATAACTCAAAACTAAGTTGAGGTTACTCAGTTTCATATTTTCTTATGAAACGTCAGCGCATGGGTAAGAGGATTTATGAATTTGAGTAACATCGACTCAATCAAAAATAAAAAAGCTCAGATTTTCATTTTGAGTTTTCAGCTTGTATCGACGCTAAGGTAATGACTCAAATATTTCAAGGTGGCTTTTGCGAAGCTAAGCGAAAAGCTTATTCGTCTAAAATTTTAGAAGTTAAGGAGATATAAGAAAAATGGAACAGGTTGCAGCAGCGGTGGATGCGGAAACTTATCGCAAATTGAGAGGTAATTGTTGGTTTTCTGATGTAACAAACATTTTTGAGGTTATTTCCGAATTGTGATCCAAACCCGGATTGTAAAGGAGTTTTATCTAAATATCTTTTATATTATCCACATAAGTTTGCTAAAGTTTAAGATGATATACGCACTTCCCTTCTTCATTTGAATTACGTACTGTAATAATGGGATTATTGCTTTTTTTCAGCATACATCCGGGCCTTACTCAGGATCGATGACAAAATGCGTATTGATGACATCCGTCGAACGGTAACTGTGAGTCCGCAAATGAAAGATCAACATGTTATTCGTTTAGTTTACTGGATAACGGTAAGAAAATTCGATTCGTTAATAGTAAAATTAATTACGTTTCTGTTACGACATTACAGCCCTCAGAAATCGCATTGGTGAAATACGTTGCTTCACTGAACAGCGTTGCTCAACTACATATCGCATGCGTTGCCGAACCCATGGGTGTGGGAAGGCTCTATTTAGTGATTAACACCCAAGTCTATGTGAAAGCAAAAACATCCATTCACTCCATTGATTTATTTTTTAGAAGTTAGAAGAAATTAATGAAAATAAATAAAGCTGGAATATATATAAATGCCCAAAATGCTTCTTAATTCCCAATATTTGGATTTTAAAGAGAAAACTGAATGATTTAAATTGTTTTGCTGAAATTTTACTCATTTCACTATAATTTTAAATTTTTGAAAATGAGCAAGAGTAACTCTAATTAAAATATATATCCAGTTTACTCAAAATTGAGTATTGGTTTATTTACTCAATTTAGGGTTGGTCCGGTTTTAATTGAATTGGGTGACTTTTCACTCAATTTTGAGAACCTTCAAACGAGCGTGTTACACTCAGTTTTAGTACAAACCACCTAAAACAATAAAAAGAAGAAAGGGGATGATGTACACTGGTACAAAACACCTTTTAAATTTCCTTATATAACTCAACATATTGACATATTGAGGAAAATTTCTATCAAAATTCATATGATTTGCCTTCCGAAACTACATGAGCACACTGTATTTTGATTCGATACGGCGTTTCTAACATTCATGTATGGAACAATGGTTTTCTCAGTCAATTGTTACGATTTTCTCATGTCATTCTTATCAATTTCATAAACCACCTTATGAATTTCAAACCTGTTGTTTGTGTATGATAATCAAACGATGTATGAAATGGTCAGAAGCTCACCTCAAATTATTGTTTTGATCATTCTTTGTGGTTTCTGAAACCTGATGATCCCGATATTACCGAACCGATACACTGATAGTACACGCAAAAAAAAGCCGCAGTAGAAACTACCATTTCGAGGGTTAAATTAAGCGCAATCACCAACAATTTTCACCTGACTACAAATGCGTTTGATTTTACCATGCCTGCGATTAGATCAACCATGGTGTGGTTGATATTAATATGAGGTTTGTCAAATATACCAAAAACGTTGAAGATTTTACCGTAAACGTAGTAAATTTTACTGAAATTTCATGGTAGTTTTAAAGATAGGCGTAGTCGGGTAAAATGGTAGTTTTTACTACAAGATTTCTTTCTGTGTAGGTAATGATAATATCTGCACAGAGAACAGACATTTATGTCCATATACCTTTTCCTGAAAAACGTGTTTAAAAAAATATGGGCAACCGGTATAAAAAGCAAGTGCAGAAATAAACAAACAAAACTTTTCAGGTTATGTACTACACTCAAAAAAATTGTCACGTTATTTCCACGTGAAATTTCACGTAACTTTCACCTGAACACGTAACCAAATCTTCTTCAGTAGAATCAGGTGAACATTACGTGCCAGTGAATTGTACGTGAAAAATCACGTAACAATTATATGATTTTCACGTAGAATGTTGATTGACGTGGAAATCACGTAGCTCTTACGTGAATTCCACGTGTTTATTACTGGTTTTGGCAGTGGACGAAAATTACGTGATTTTCCCGTGGATGTGACGTGTCGATTTTTTTGAGTGTAGACTTATTATTGATGAACATTTACATGACGGTTATCGCACACTGCAGCGCCACCTACCAGGAGCATAACGACATACATTGGAAATTTCGGTTTAAAGTTTTACACAAGTAGCTAATCGAAGATGTCTATTCTCTGTGATATCTGTGTGTTCCACACATGAATTTTTTTTCAATATAACGAACAAATCGGCGCCAACATTTGATTAGGGTGAATCTGCTTTTGTAAACAAACACTTTGTCTTCTAGTTTATCGGAAGTCGAATACAATTTCTTGAAATTGAATATATCAGCGGATAGTGATAAAGCTCCTCTTCCTTAAGGCGTGCTTAATTTGTATTTGAGACCGTTAGTTCAAGAGAAAAGGAGTACGAAAGTCATTGTTTACAAAAGCGGGTTTGCCCTAATCTAATGTTGACGTGGAACTGATTTGTAATCACACATAACCAATACATTGGTGACCACACAAACTTTTGATTTGCCACATTAACTTCATTTGTGTTTCTCAGAAGTTTCTTTTTATGTGTGAACAAATGCACATTATATGAGTGGATTATTTCCCGTGTATACCTAACACAGAGAACAGACATCCAAGCTGGAGTGCCCTTCGTGTGTAAATTTCTGTAACGGTTATTTTAAAATTACAGCTCGTTTGCGTTAGTTTTGGTGAATCGTATGTTGATGGCGCCACTTGCTCACCTTGCGATTTGATAGCCTGTCAATTTTAGTTTGGTGAAACCTAGACTAGGCGGCGTTGTTTTTCCAACGGTTTGCTTCTAAAATTTTTCACAGTAAATTGGGGAAAAAATGTTCGAGCCTGGATGTCTGTTCTCTGTGTACCTAATTCAAATAAGGGAAGTAGGACAAGACGAAGCGAATTAACCACTGAAAACTGAACCCAGCCCCAGGTATTCCATTCTTTCGCTATGCAATAGTAGAAACTTTGTGTTTGTTTTGATTCGCTGTGGTATTTCGACAGAATATATGTGGGGTTATTTGTTGGAAGTTATGTTTTGAAGTGGACATTCATTTAGCTTGAGACTGATGCGTGGGTACTTTCTGAGTAAAAAAAAAATCTTCATGATCATCCAGCCCCTGGTAAAACCAACAATAAATAGTAAACGCTTTTTTTTATCCCTTTTGTCCCAAGTAAACCTTGCACCTTTCATAGTTCAACCCCGTAAAAAAAATCTCATAGATTTACAATTAAATGTATTGTAACCATACGATAGAATCAATCGTATGTAAAATTGACTATATTGTTCATGACGATAAGATGACAATAAAAGTTATTGTTTCCACAATAGAATCTAATGTAAATTGCGGCATCGACAATAGACTCAGGGGGTTGTTATGTATCTTAACTATAGAAAAAATCGTTTTTCTCCGAACAAATTTGAGTCAATTACTATTGATTTTATTGTTTCACATTTGTTGAAAATTCTAGCATATAGGATGAATAGTAGATCTATTGTAATGACAATATTCATTTTTCATTTACCTGATACATAAACAATAAGATTCATGGTCGACAATAGATTTAAATGTTACTTTATATTATTTTATTGTAATTGTATGGTTATTTTTATCCGGGAATACACGCGTGCCCTTTTCGGTACTAGAATCGTTGTTTTTGTTTTGATTCGCAGTGTTATTTTGTCAGAATATTTGAGTGTGTTTGTGTGAGTTAAGTTAATAGGGACAAATCATCAAGCTTGGGATCGAGCTTATGAACGATGTGCTGGATATTTATGAGACAAAAACTAGAATCATTTCTCCTTGACTATACACCCAAGTAGCCACAAGGCTATAACCGATCGGAGTGTCTGCAGAAGAGGTTGCTACCTTTCTATTAGAAGGATAGTACCACTCCACTGTTTTGACCGGATTTAGCGATTGGCTAATCACGCCAAAACAACTCTCAATTGGCTTACGGAAAAGAGTATAGATTTCGTTAGGAAAAACACATTAATCTGCGAAAGTGCCTCAGTTTCAGGGTTTCAGCCCATCTAACGCTATTGGGCGATTGTGAAGAGGGTCTTTGTAGAAAAGACTGGTAAAAAGGTAACAGAGTAAAAAAAAACTAAGGCGTTTGAAGACAGTGCTGAAGCACCTGTTAGAAATTTGATGAAAAGTGTTCGTTCAAAAATTCGCAACTTCGTGGAAGAATAACATTAATTTTATTTGGTCTTCACAATGTTGAAGATTAATAACGAACAATAAGGAATCATCCATTTCGTAGTTGACAAAACGAAAAGGAATATTAGGCTAAGTGAAGTTTAACGCACGCACACTGCTGCGCCATTTAGATCAAAGGAATGCAAGTAAGAAGGAAAATCATTTGGAGGAAAGCAAACTATCATTCCTCTGCAAGTGTCAGAAAGGGAGAGGTGATTAAACGTCAAAAAGTCTAATTCAGTCTTTTGTTCAAAAGAAAATTACTACGAAAGCCATTGTTTACAAAAGCAGATTTGCCCTAACCTAATGTTGGCGCTGATTTTTTTTTTTATTATCAAATAATTAATTTTGTTCGAAATTAGAATATATGGAAAAATTAGAACACCAATCGGTATTCATCTTGATCTTTATAAAAATGTACTAAAATAAACAATCGCTTCACTTGTCAAAAATTTTATTTAGTGATAGGAATGTATTGTTTTTCGCAAATTCATTTCCACAACCAAATTTTAGCTACGATTTCAAAATAACGTTGTTTTAGTGTATCTGCTTTTTTAAATATGTTGATAAGGTCATAATCCATTGACTAGCATTAGGCTAACATGTGTTTTTCATTAGAACATCGATTAAAAGAAAACTAGAATGCACAAAACGCATCGTCTCCGTTGTACCAAAACAAAGAAAAACTGCAACAAAATTTGCATTTCTAGAAATAGCAACAATTCCATCTGGAAGTGTAAAAAAGTACCTGATCCCCAAGGTGCTGTACTACTGGTGGAAGGTGTTGTTGATGTGCATCACTAGCTTACAGCTTGCTGGCGAATTTGGAAACCGTCACGAATGGCGCAATCATTCAGCTGGTAAGAGCAAGAGAGTGAATAGAACAACACTTTAAAACTTATGCAGACAAACGCATTCGGGTGTTCGCGCGTGAATGAACTAATATAATCTTCATGATATAGTTTCCCGTCAAAGTTACTTGATATCGAGCAATGGAAGTTTCTTCGTGTGTATTTAATAAATATCAATTGATTCAAATGCTAGGGAACAAGTTCACGTCAATCAGTTAGTCCACTATTTCCAGAGCACAGTGAGCTTAGATGACAACTCTGGGGCCAAATAAAATTAATAGAAACGATTCGGCTTAAACTCATGTTCATCGGAATGACTCGAAAAAAATTAAAATTCGGCCACTGTGATCGGTTAAAATAATTGTATCTGTTCACTCTACTAGCTTGCTACTAGTTGACTTTTATCTTGTGGTATGTGCGGGTGCAATTGCGCGCAGCAATGTCGGGGCGTAGTGTTTAGCATTCTTGTTTTCGTCTGGAATGGAAATAGTGCACCGTAGTTGTTTGTAGTTTTAAAAGCTCTATAACACGCCTGTTAATCCATTATAGATGTGTCGTTATACATTATCAATATGCGGCTGTGAGTGGACTAAATTTATAACAATCAATAGACACGCGAAATTTTATCATCTATTGTTTTATTCTTATCGTATTCTATTTGCTAGGTACCATCACAATCACCTTGCATCAACAAAAATCGATGACCAATCGAAGGCTAAATCGGTTCCTCTGTGTTCAGTGAACGATGTGCAGTTGCGGTTCCTCTGCCCAGATGATTTGGAGGAAGTACGAACGTTGTGCCAGGACTGGTTTCCGATCGATTATCCATTATCTTGGTATGAGGATATCACATCCAGTACTCGATTCTTCGCATTGGCAGCAGTGTACAATTTCACGATTATCGGTCTGATTGTAGCTGAAATCAAACCATACAGCAAGCTAAACAAAGAGGTAGGCATAACATTATTTCAGAATTGCTCTGAAACCATCTTTTTAGTGTTTGAAAATTGGAAATATCTTACTTATCAACATGCAACTCTAGGAGTGGACAGCAATTTCTGCTAAAACCATAGATGTGAAGAGAAAGTATTGATATGGTCCATAAGAGCACGGCAGGTTGTAAAATTGAATAGAAGTAGTTGAAATTGATCGTAGGGCATGTTTGAGAGGAGCCATTCGATCAAGCAGACAAACTCTTGCCTAGCTAACACAATGCGTGGTAGGCAAGAGGGGAAGCGAACCCCCTTGACAGGCAAAACATTGCTGGCTTGATCGTGTTCATATACGACAACAAAAAACGTGATTAGTTAAATGTAATTGAATCCATAATGGGGACACCATCAACACATGCTGTTGAGAGGATCAACATATACAACACGTTACCGGGTTTCTCTCTGAGGTTGTTAAAGTAAATGACGACGAGAGAAACATAACCGTGTGACATTAGTAGTTGTGTCTTAAAAAACACCTCTAATTGATTTCTGACACATGTTGCCTTTGGGAAGTGTAAAACAGAAATTTCACATCGCTAGAACTACTCTGTGCCATTGACCATATGTGCGCATGATCATGCCGGCAATCTTTTGCCTGTCAAGAGGCTTCCCTTCCCGCTTGCCTACCACGTATTGTGGTAGCTAGGCAAGAGATTGTCTGCTTGATCGGATGCCGCCTTTCAAACATGCCCTACGCTCAATTTCAACTACTTCTATTCAATTTCACAACTTGCCGTGCTCTTACGGACCTATCAATACCTTCTTTTTACATCTTTGGTTCTAGCAGAAACTGCTGTCCACTCCTAGGATTGCATGTTTATAAGAAGGATGTTTCAAATTTTTAAACATTATAATCGATTACGTGCTTCATGCATCAACAAAAAAAAAAAGATTAGATAAACATCTTATTAGTGTTCGTTATTGGATTGTTGAAATGTTTCGCAAAATATACTAACAAGTTTGGGACTGAAATCAAGAGTTCCAAAACCACTGATTAATCATAAGAAAACGATATGTTTTTAAAGAAAATTCCAGCTAACATAAACGGTTCATATGGGTGCCGAGTTAAATATCTTATCACAGTAGGTGTACTTCTATGGGTAGGTGAGGAAATTTGGGGCTTTTGTTCTTAATACATATAGAGAGGGGTATACAGATCACTTAGAAATCAACTTTCATTTACGCCATATTGATTGTTGAAAAAGTGAAAGGCGTAATTAAAATCAAAACATAAACATGGCGTAAAGTAAAAGGCGATAGGGAACGTCCATTAATTACGTCACGCAAAAAGTGACTTTTTATAACCCCCCCCCCCCCCCTTCTCACGTTTTTTTGTATGGACCTTAAATTTTTTTTTGTATGGATCGTCACGTTTTCCCAAACCCCCCCTCCCCCCTGACTGCGTGACATAATTAATGGACCTTCCCATACTGACAAAAAATCAAAACAACGGCGAAAAGTGAAAGGCGAAACCAGAATCAAAATCAAAACAACGGCGCATAGTATATAGGGCGATACTTTTATAGATCAGTGCACGGGCCCTAACCTCAATTCCGTTTTGACATTTTTGGGTGGTTTGTTTTGGTTACTATCTTCTTTGTTTTGATTCCCAGAGTGAACAAAATTTATTACTGGTGCAGGATCGTTATTCTAACGAAACAATTTTTTAAGTTTGAAAATCAAACTCAAATTAATAACTATGGAATCCATTGGAAAGTTGTCGAGAGTTGTCCTACTTGCGAATAAGTAATCAAAACAAACTATAGTCACTAGATTCACAGTCTGGCGGATACAACAACGGGAGCCAATTTGAACTGTCAGTTGGCGGAGCCAATCGAGCATATCTCGAGTAATTCATGTTAAGCGCCTAAAAGCCATTTGTAAACAACGTTGATTTCTCACGAATCACGAGAATCCCACTATATCCTGCTACTCCATATGGTAGAACTAACATTCTTCTACCAAATGCTGCTTTCATTTCACGAGAGTGATTTAAGATTCAGGAGAAATAGATATTTAAAGTCATTGTTTACAAATGGCTTTTAGGCCCTTGACATGAATTACTCGAGATATGCTCGATTGGCTCCGCCAACTGACAGTTCAAATTGGCTCCCGTTGTTGTATTCGCCAGACTATGAATCTAGTGACTATAAAACAAACCACCCAAAAGTGTCAAATTTTTGTCGGACTGAACCGACTAACGTCTGCGTGCACTGATCTATTACCAGTGCTTGTGGGGCCAACATTGAAAATGGCGTAATCAAACATCCTAATTTAGACAGGCGAATATTAAAAATGTACAAATTTCAATGAATAGCGAACGAATTTCCAGCAGTATTATATTAATCAGAAGCTAGCTTTGTTCTCTGTCTGTATGCTAGATTGTATTTGAATTTATTCGTTAATTTGTAAATTACTGTTTGAAATTCTACTTGCAATATTACAATCATCATTTCCCAGGCCTATGACAAGGACCATTTCTCACGTAGACAACATCTCAGCAAGCTCAGCTGTCAAAATAATGTCAACATTGTAAGTTGTGTTTGTTGTAGCTCGTTTACGTTTTGTTTGTTGTTGCTCGTTTTCGTTGTGCACGTCATACAAAGCAGAAAGATCGCTTTCTGTGGTGTTTTACATCAAAACAAATGATTAGACTTCTATTTGACAGCTGACAGCGGGCCAAAATCAATTTGGGCCCAGGACATCGTGTCTACTGTCAATCACTGCTATTGTTATAGGCTTGTCAAATGATATATATTATGGTTTCAGTTGAAAACCGAATTTCTCGACTAGCGACAATTGATTTTACTCTCGTTCTGTAAGTTATACCTAATGTCGGAAGTAGTGCGCTGTATGGCGCATCAGATGCGCCGTACAGCGCACTGCTTCCGACATTAACCAGGGATCTGGCGGGCAGAGATGTTCCTGTAGTCAACATCTCGAACAAACAAACGTCAAAAGATTCATTGTTTGTAAACAATGCTGGCGTTCCTACCCGTAGTACCAAACTTCAGACGGGCCTTATTCAAATAAGGCCCGTGATATGTTGCATACTGTCAAACGCTAGCAAATAGGATAGGGTTGCCAGGCCCGTGGGTATAACGTACAGAGCGAGAGTAAAATCGATTGTCGCTAGTCAATAAATTCGATTTTCAACTGAAACCATAATATGTCAAACGAAAGGTATTGTTCGTGTCCCATCAAACGATACTGAACATTTTTCGATAAGGTCAGCTGGTACTGAAAACATTTTAGAAACATGATCCGGTAAATGTGAGTCGTTATCCTAAAATGAGCAAAAAAGCAAAGGTATTTCTATAAGATGATTATTTTTGTTTATATTGACTCAATACAATTTGTAATGCTTTTTTGATATCTCAAAGTTGATGAGTTGATTAATGACCTTTACGAAAGCCGAATTATTCATCCATTAGTATATTGTTCTTCTAGATGTGACCTTCTAATCTGTTTAATATTATTTTTCAAAAATTTTGCTCATCGAGGAAAGTAGAGAGATAGGTCTGTAGTTTTTAATATGGGAACTACCTTTGATATTTTCCAGCTACTGGGGAAAGAACATAGGTTTAGGCTCTTGTTGAAAACACAGAAAATTTAAACTGTTTTTACCAAGATTTTCAGGAACAATATTTAGAATGCCGTCTTTACCAGGGGCTTTCATATTCTTCATATCTTTTAGTATTGTTCGAATATCTTCAATGGTTAATTTTTGTTCTATTGGTGTTATTAAGGGTTTCTATTGTTTTTTTTTACAATGTTTTCCGGCGGGCTATTTCCTATTTCGTGTGATTTTACAATATTTTTGACTATTAAGTTTGCTTTTTCACTATGGGTTACAAAAGTTTGATCGTTTACCCTTAGATGTGGAACAGTCTGCGGTTTTGTTTTGAGTATTTTAGCAATTTTTCAAAAGGGTTTAGAATTATTTTTAGTTTCGCTAATTTTTTTTGGAATTTTTTCGGTTTTTTATGTTAACAAATCATTCAGCTAAGATTTACTATACATTTGATATTCTGTCGTTATGCTGGCAACTATTGTTCGCAGCAGTAATCGAAAAGCGTTCGCGTCGAAAATAATCAACCACTGTTGGCGAAAGCAATATGCGAACTGAAAATATATGGCACCTTGCGGTCGACACTGTGATGATATAATAATGAATTGATAAATAATGCTCTCTTATCAATGCATATCAGTTCAATGGAAGAATAGAGAGTTCAATGTACAATACGATTTATTGAATTCTCATATCTATATTCCCGTTATTCTCGCCTTAGGACCGAGGAATCCTATCGGAATCGATGGGTCGTGACGCTGATATAGGATATATTCTATCGCTGGGCGTGCATCGTAAATACCGTCAAAACGGTATCGGATCTCTGCTGCTAGATTCGTTAATCAACCACCTAACGACGGCCGAGCGTCACAAAGTGAAGGCCATATTCCTGCACGTTCTTACCACAAATCAAACAGCCATACTTTTCTACGAACGACGAGGGTAAGTTACTATATTCATTAATATACAAAGTTAGTGAAGTTTCTAGGAAAACATCTTTCATAACAGGTTCGTACTTCACTCGTTCCTGCCTTACTACTACTCTATTCGAGGGAAGTGTAAAGATGGCTTTACCTACGTCTCATACCTCAACGGAGGTCACTCGCCGTGGACGTTATAATATCCTTTTCAAAATTTGGAACTTATCTTCAATTATTGCTAGATGCAAATATTTGTGCTTGAAATGGTAATGGAGCATGCCACATTAACATTTAATTTGCCCTTATGGATTGTCACAATTTTGTTGAACGTTTTAACTATCTAATTTAGCTTTGCGGTAATCTGTATGTCCAAGTTTTTTTTTCTCTAATCGCATGTGTTTGTTTTGATTTTAATTTTACAACGTGATTTTGCTTCCAATATTCACTCATAAGTGATACAAGTGCAAGAACTCATGTTATGTTTTACGAAATGTTTGCTCTCATATTTGTTGTTTTTGTTTGTGATTTTAGAAATTGAAAATAGATAATAATTATGCTTAAGATTTGGTACGTTTTTGTTTTATTCATTTCACATTTTATTTTATGCAACAATTTTAAAACAGACTAGAGGAGACAATATATACTAAAAAACATTCGCTTTAGGGTATTCTACTTGATGTCTAATTGTCATCAACCGGACATGCTCGTTTAATAGATTATTGGATATAAGTTATCATTACTATTCATAGTTTATCTTTATTAAGGAGATTCTCAGCCAGCGAATACAAATTATCTTTTTTTTTTATAATTACAACCTCGCCTCGACAGCAAGATAAGACCTTAGCAGGGTTCGACTTTTACTTGGCCTTTTTCTAAACTTCCCTGGGTATTTGCAGTAATGATTCTACACTTATGCAAAAATGTTACGTGCGTCGATACATATAGAAGAGAGAATTACAGTAACTGTTCGCTAACTGGGTGCTGTTTAACTGGGCTGCTTTTTAACTGGGCGTTTGTTAACTGGGCTATACTGCCGTGAAACGCATATCAGTCCCATCTTTGCTTGATTTCCTATTCATATGGGACTGATATGCGTTTCCCAGTTATGCCCAGTTAAAAAGCAAATAAACTTAAAAAATGAGCATTTGACATTTTGTTGTCAAAATCAGCAAGGGGCATGATAAAGGCATATATGTTTCCTAGAGGATTGAAAAGTTGTTAAACTCTACGGAATTGAGTCGTTATTCCATACAAACTAAGTCAAACATTTTGCACAATGTGCAGCTACATCGCAATAACGCAGAAGATATAAACACATTATTTAATTTATGTATTGTGTATTGAAATATTCCAACCGATCTCAGATCGAAAGCCCCCTCGAAATTTATTTACATTTGAGATGTCAGCCCAGTTACCGAGCAGCATCCGCTAACTGGGCTGTGCACTCATAACAATTGATAAATAGGAAGTACCAAGCATATTAATGAATTAGCAGAATAATATAAAGAGTTTCAATAGCAATATTGTAAGTAGCAAGTTCCAAGAATATGACCCAAATGAATGAAGTAGTAATCCACACTTGACTATACACTTTGTAGTACTTACTGCTGTTGTAGAAAAACGGTATAAATAATGATGAAATTTGTCAGAAGCAGATAATTTCTCATCTACATGAGAGGCTCTAGGAGTGGACAGTAATTTATAGCAAGCACGAATAGAAATGAAGAGAAAGTATTGATAGTTCCGTATAGGGTAACGGCAGGCTTTGAAATTAAAAGATCAAGTTGAAAACGAGCGGAGTGTATTTGAACGGTAGTATCCGATCGGGCACATAATCTTTTATCAAGCTACCCCAGTGCAGGGTAGGCAAGGGAGAGATACCCCCTTGACTGGTAAAAAAATATGCAATCGATCGTGCTCTTATACTACCTATTGCTTTGATCTGGTTCTAGCGAATTTGTTTCCCTCTCCCAATGCCTTACATGGGTGAGAAATTATCTCAGTTGTTGAGTTTATTTTTGGCATGCACCGACTATTTCACATCTATTAAATCATTTTTATTTAACTACGATTTTCAAATATACTACTTTTGTGCATATTATCTCATTTACGGTATAAATAAAAGTAATAAATACTACACTTTATTTGTAGGCTTATTTTTTTTTCTTTAATCAGTTCGTTTATTTGTTAGGCACAGGCGTGTGTAACACTTTACGGAGCCGATATTCAATATTGTTGTACAAAAAATTTTACTTTTTGTTATTAGCAGAGACCGAAATTTTCGCCTACTTGAGAAGAAAAACGTCCTTTTTCACCCGCTTGGAGAAGCAAATGAGAATGTGAGAAGCGAGAGACTATTATACGCTCACAGCAGTTTTCGCGAGAAAAGCAACGGCGATTTAGAATTTTCGGAGAGCATGAGTAGCTGATAAATCGTTTCTTTTTCGGTGAATCATAGATGTCGATAATTATTTTTCACTTACTTTTTGACACCTGAAAATGCACCCGTCTTTATGCTTGTTTTATTCTGACATTATAATTCTATAATGATGGTCCATGGCGGCACCAGTGTGCACCAACTTGGCCTTATTTTCGGGTTTTGCTCCTCGTTTGCGATCTTAGCATGTTTTCAGTGAAAAATGTGACATGAGGAAAAATGTTCGTTGAATTGTGGAGAGAGATATTTTCGCATATGCAAGCGAGAGGATAATGAATTATCGGCGAAAAAGGAGAGATGAAAATGTGAACGGTTCGCTACTCATCGAAAACCTGTTTGAGAGAGAGCATGGTTTTCACCCAGCTGAGCGATAATTTCGATCTCTGGAACTAAAAGAGGGATGCCAATTACTCGTGGCTAGCTCGAGGTTAATGGGTCACATTTTCGTTTGGAAAGGGCTAGGTAGGTAACTTATTTAAGCCACTATTTGCTGCTTTTGGTTGCGACATCTACCAAATCCTCGATCCCTGTAGTCCCTTCCAGGAACAAAGCCGCAGATGGGTGACCACAGATTGCTAGGCAGGTACAAGTAGCACGGAAACAAATGGATAGTATAACTGGGGCACAATGGTAGGGAATTTACTAGAGTGGAAGGAAGGAGGGTGATGACGTTACACTCTTAGATCAGACAAACAAAGGAATTCGTAAATCGCTTGCATGTAGGGAAGATCACGCATTCCCAAAACATCGCTTATCTCGCGGAAGGGTTGTCTACCTCGGGCCACTAGGGTATCCAATAGTCGTGCTCTGGAGGCATCATTATCCGGGCAATGCCAAACTGGGCTTATTTATTGTAGATTAATAAATGCGTATGTTTTTGCTACGCCAATTGAAAGTCGTCAAAACTGCAATGGGTATGAATTTAAGTAAACGTCACAAAAAAATTATGTGAATAGACATATATGATATATATGCTATAGCACAAACGTCGAGTTCTTTTTTAAACAGACGTATCTGATTTTGTAAACAAAGATGTTAAGTAAGAATCAAACGTTAGATTCTTGAAACCCGTAGTACTTTCATGCAAACTAGGGCCACCAACACACGGAAGAACATTTCCCTTACATGATGATGATACTACTTTTCGTGAGGGTGCTGAGAGTTTTGAGAAATTTACTTCCCCTCTTTTTTTTACAAAATCAGATACGCCTGTTTGAAAAAAATATCGAGAAATAGTGATAACCAATGAATTGCCGATGTTTAATCATGAGTGTACAGCCATGAATCAATCTTTTTTTTAATCTGATCACTCAATTGGAATTATAGCCTATTTTTAAATGTAACGAAAAAGACCCAAGGTGGGAATGACTGAGAAGAGCATATTCAACAGAACCGGTGGAACAAAATGAAAATAGTTGAATTGTTTAAATTGTACGATTTCTAGGAATAAATAGTGGACGATAGTTCGTAGTTGCCATTAATTCATCCTTGACAACTGAAAAATAGTTTTGATGCCAGTGAAGCCCTGACTAGCTGGAAAATTGATGTACACGAAGAAGAAATGCACGACAAAAAGAAAGCTGGCTTACGCATTAAATCCCTGATCATAGAGTTTTACTGTACTTGCGACACAATCTGCCACTTATTGTAAAATTATATTATTAACTATGGAAGTAAAACTAAAATGTGAGAGTTGATAAAAAAAAGCTAATTTTAATGAACAATACGTTTGAAATAAGATGAAGTCGTAGTTTAGATGAACGTTGCATTTGATATGTATGTGCTGAAACAATGATTCGGACTACCTACATGCTAAACTACAGACAATGAAATAACGAATGAACCCCACTTACTATATTTCAAAGCTCGTCCTAATCATTCTCCCAAAATATGAACTAATTTGATTGCGAACTCGCACGCTTATAAAGTGACGGACAATACAATAAGGCCATTGCCCGATTTTCATTCAAAACGGTCATATTTGGGGGCTTGTCTTTGCATTTTCAGCCTAGAAATAACCTTAATTTTCATCTGTAACAAATTTATAATTTTTTATTCACTATTTCAGAAGTTACAGACACCACTTACGACGAAACAATAAGACCACCTATTTATTCCAGCGCACTGTGGGACGAAACGCCAAAAACATGAACTTTTTACAATAACTCGTAAAAACGTGTTCTTAACATTTTGGTGTCTTCAGATGAAAATTTTCAAAAAATATAACGCATTTAAAGGTGACAAATCTTAGTTCGCAGCTTCACCACAGGCGCCGCTGCAAACTTGATTTTTTTTTAAATGATGAGATAGAGACCTAGTGCCTTCGGCAAAGTTGTAGATAATTTTAATACAAACAACATTGCTGAAAACATTAACCTTCTATCTGGTCACTGTGCCGAGGTACGTGTTTTTTAAAATGGCGGGCATTGGAAACTAGTTTTTTGTGATTATTTAATAAATGTGCAATTAAGGTCAAAATAATGTTCTACAAAGTTGTACAAATAATCAAAATATAAATTTTCTCTATACTCACCTTACGTCTAAAACCTTTATGGGAGAAGTTATAGTAGTTTTATTGTGAAAAATATAGGTTTTTCATAGCCCTTTAGCTGGCGGGGATGCAAGTGGATGCACATGAAACCTCATAGGGTTCAAAATATAGGATGTGTTATAGCATATTATGTTGGTTTCATGTGTATCCATGATTATCCCCAAGAGTTAACCTGTGTTCTATGAAGTAGCGAATATACCATTAAAACTACCATAAATGCTAATATTCCCAATTGAGAACCCTATTATCGTGTAAAAACTTGTATGTTTTGTATATTTTTATAATTTTATGCATAACTGTTGCTATTCAGTTGTGCAAATACCAGGGCTCACGCACTCATATGACAATACTCTTAAAAATTCAGTATATTTCACACACACACACACACACACACACACACACACACACACACACACACACACACACACACACACACACATATTTAAAGGAAATACTTTCACCCCTCACTTCATCCTCTCTTACTTCTATCCATGCACTTGCACTCACACCAACACACACACCTACGCACCTGTCAAATGTTTTCATTACCTGTTATTTCAGCCATTTTCTGTACTTGAAACACACTTTTATCAACACACGGTTTGCACGGTTTGCACTTTTTCACCTCATGATCCGCGATCCACAATCCACAGAGAAGTAAACTTTCTCGGCTATAGAATAAAAAACATTTGACAGGTGCGTATGTGAGTGTGTGTGTTGGTGTGAGTGCAAGTGCATGGATAGAAGTAAGAGAGGATGAAGTGAGGGGTGAAAGTATTTCCTTTAAATATGTGTGTGTGTGAAATATATTGAATTTTTAAGAGTATTGTCATATGAGTGCGTGAGCCCTGGTATTTGCACAACTGAATAGCAACAGTTATGCATAAAATTATAAAAATATACAAAACATACAAGTTTTTACACGATAATAGGGTTCTCAATTGGGAATATTAGCATTTATGGTAGTTTTAATGGTATATTCGCTACTTCATAGAACACAGGTTAACTCTTGGGGATAATCATGGATACACATGAAACCAACATAATATGCTATAACACATCCTATATTTTGAACCCTATGAGGTTTCATGTGCATCCACTTGCATCCCCGCCAGCTAAAGGGCTATGAAAAACCTATATTTTTCACAATAAAACTACTATAACTTCGATGTAGAAGGAGATGTTCGCTCATCACCATGAGGCACCGAGAGTGAACAACAATGTTTTTTGGCTAGAATTAAAGATATGAAGAGAAAGTTTTGATAGTTCCGCTAGTGTGCGGCAGGCTTGGAAATTTAACAGATGTTTTATGAAAATTGAGCGAAAAGGGCATGTGTACAGTGGTACTCGAACCAACGACATTTTTGCCTAACATCCCACTGCGGGGTAGGTCGAAGCACGGACTATGTCCGCCACTTCAACAGGCAAAAATGTCCGGTTGGAAGACGCTCATGTACCACTGTGGCTTGTATAGTTATTCTAGCGATCTATTGTGTGCACTCTGTTTACTGATGCGCACATGGGAGAGGAACTCTCTCCTTTTTTGGGTTTGTTTTGATTCGCACCGACTGACGATCACTAAAGTTTTTCTCGTCGTCTCCAACGTAGAGACCTCGGAGAGAAACACCGTGAAGCGGTGCGATACTGGTCCCCACCAGTATAATTAATGGTTACCACCATTTATGGTTTTACATACATTAATTGTTATGTTATATATTCTCCGTGCGAGGAGTAACGATTATTTATTTATTTATTTATTTATTTATTTATTTAATCAATTTAGTTCATCGGACTTATTGTCTACATGACACAAACTTAAAACTAAATAAAACGGGCATTACAAACACGAGCCAAAAAGTGAGCTGAAGATTCGCCAAATTCAAACAATTCTTCGAAAGTCGTAAACGCTCGCATCATAGCTGTTAGAGGTTCGTTGTTTCCAAACGCTGTTCGATGGAATCGGGGTTGGAGAAGAGTACCACTCCGTAATGCTCTCGGAGGAACTCGGATGTTCAGTTGAGAGAGAAGCCTCGAGCAGTCGACCTCTCCATTCAAAAGTTTAGCAACAAAAACCGCTTGTTGATTTTTCCGTCGACGTTCCAAAGTATGCAATTGCAGCAGATTGCAGCGATCTGAATACGGCGGGAGATTTTGCGGATCACGCCATGGTAGATTACGCAATGCCATCCGGATAAACCTGCGCTGTATTGTTTCTATCCTCAAGCTCCAAGTCAATTGATAAGGAAGCCAGACCAAGGCGGCATTTTCTAGGATCGGTCGTACCAGTGAACAATAGAGAGCTTTCAGGCAGTACGGGTCAGTGAAGTCTCTTGAGATTTTTGACACAAACCCTAGCTGGCGATTAGCCTTAGAAATCACAGCAGAGCGGTGGAGGTTAAACGATAATTTATGATCCAGTAGAACACCTAAATCGCTGAACTGGTCGGTTCTATGTAGAACGACGCCATTGATGGTATAGTCGAAAACAATCGGCTGCTTGATGCGGTAATACGACATTACCATACACTTTGGAATGCTGATCATAAGTTTATTCCGACGGCACCAATCAGTGAATCGATTAAATAATGATTGAAGACGAGTACAATCCTCGGCAGTCCGTACTACAAAAAACAGCTTTAGATCATCAGCATACGCAAGCCTGCAGCCATCTCCTAGTAGAAGCAATACGTCGTTGAAGTATAAAACAAACAGCAGCGGTCCAAGGTTGCTACCCTGTGGAACACCTGACGAGTTCGTAAAGAAACAGGAAGTGCTTGTATCAAGTTTTACTCGCAGAGCCCTGTCTGTTAAATACGAGCACAGCCATGATGTCAATCTTTCCGATGTGCCGAGTTTTGAAAGCTTCGCCAGCAGAATTTCATGGTTGATTGTATCAAACGCTGCTTTTAGATCAGTATAGACGACGTCTACTTGTGCCCCTTTCTCCAATTGATCAAAACAGGTCGTGGTAAAATCTAAGAGATTGGTGGTAACCGAACGTCCAGGCATGAAACCATGTTGATCGCCAGAGATGTAGCATTTGGTGCGCTCGAGAATGAAACCACTCACTATAATCTCAAACAATTTAGAGGCAGCTGACAGATTAGTGATTCCCCGGTAGTTTTTGACGTCACGTTTGTCTCCTTTCTTGTGTACCGGAACCATCAAAGACTCCTTCCAGACTGCGGGAAATTTCGATTCGGCAAAAGATTTGTTGAAGATCCTGCAGAGCGGCTCGACAAGAGCTCCATTAGTGCGACAATACACTGAAGACGGAATACCATCTGGTCCAGGCGAGAATGTACATTTTATTTTCTTGATGGCATTATTTACCATCAAGGGCGTTATCTCAAAAATATCCACGTCTACAAGGTTCAATGGAACGTCCAAAACAGCGGAGTTAAGTTCACTCGGGTTAATACTTTCCGCAGCAAACACTGACGAAAAATGAGTAGCAAAAATTTCACATTTTTCCTTACTTATAGACGTTTCAACATCATTCAAAAACACGCTCGCTGGCATAGTAGTATTTTTCCTCTTTGAATTTACATAACTCCAAAAACTCTTGGGGTTTCGCCTTAAGTGAGTTTGTACCCGTAAAACGTAAGATTTGTAGAGTGACGAGTTAAGTTTACGGTACTCATTACATGCCAAGTGAAAACTACGCTTATTTGCCAGGGAACGGTATCGCCGGAGATTACGTTGTGAAGCATTTCGTGTTCGTTTTAGTTTTCGTAGCAAAGCAGAGCTCCATGGAGGAGAAACAGCGGGACGACGATAAGGAACATTCGTGTCTATCCAATCATTTAGTACAGCGCACAGCATTTCAGCCATTTCATCAGCATTTAGTCCAGCAAAAAGAGCATCCCAGTCAATGACAGAAAGAAAATCCCAAAGAGCATCGAAGTCAATTTTGTTATAGTCTAACGCCCGCACAACATTCTTATTCACACCATGCGATGGTACATCGTCATCAACTAAAGATGGTACACAGACAACCAGTGGCGGGTGATGAAGGTCAATCGGTAATAGTGGTGTAACAGAACTCGAGATTTCAACAGGAAGATCCATTGGGCAAAAGAACAAATCGAGAATGCGTCCTAGGTGGTTGTGCACGAGATTGCTTTGATGCATGTTGAAGAAATCCATACCGTCAATCAAGATCGTGCTAGCCCTCGATGAAGATATAGAGTTCACGGGTTGAATCTGGCCATCAGAAAAATTCCAGGTCACTCCAGGTTGATTATAGTCACCGCATACCAGTAGACAATCGTTGTCAGAGCCTCTGTTGACAAGCTCATGGATCGAGTCAATATGCCCGGTCAGTATACTGAGATCCTTACTTTTGTTTGGAGGAACATAAATGGCACAAAGCAAAAGTCGTTTGGAACCAATCTTCATCGATACACATACCTGTTCTAACGTTTCTCCGCTGGACACTTCAACACTGCTACTGATAAACCGATGATGCACAGCAATAAGAACCCCTCCGAAACGACATTTACTGCTGTTCATTTGGCTTCGGTCACATCGGTATACATTAAAATTGTTCCCAAAAAGCTGCGTTGAATTGATTGCGTCGTCGAGCCCCGTCTCAATTAAAACGATAACGTCAAAATTGCAATCCATGGTATTGCAGTAAAACTCGTCGATCTTGTTCCGCAGCCCACGGACGTTTTGGTAGTAAACCCATAAACTACTATGTTTGGTGCGTCCAAGTGTTCTTCTCTCAATCTGTGATTGTTGAGGTGCGTCAGGAATCAGTGGAAAATTTCTGGAAACGGTGGGCGAATCAGGTCTTGGCGGACAAATAGCACATTCGTACTTGCCTGTGTTCACGGTTTGGAAGACCCTTTCCCCACACCCACACGTAGGCTCGGGACGGCTGTTGGTCGCTGGCTGGAATGACTCGACTACGGTGGGGGGGTTGAGGGCTTCCATAGTGCTGTGTTCGGTGCGTCCCGGTGTTCTTCTGTCAAGCTGTGGTTGCTGAGATACGTCAGGAATCAATGAGATAATGCTGGAAACGGAAGGCGAATCAGGTCTTGGCGGGCAATTAGTGAATTCGTACTTGCCTGTGTTTACGTTTTGGAAGACTCTTTCCCACTCCCACACGTAGGGTCGGGACGGCTGCTGGTCGCTGGCTGGAATGACTCGACTACGGTGGGGGGTTGAGAGCTTCCACAGTGCTATGTTCGGTGCGTCCCGGTCTACAAACGTGTGATGTACTGTAGTTTATTGCTTCATGCTCACTGAAGGCGGTGTCCTGGATGTTGGCGTCAAATAAACTGCTGACGGTTTCCGAAAATTTTGGGCAGAGTTGTCCTCAAATTCACGGAACATGATTCCTTCCGGCCACGTCGATGGATTCAGTGCGTTTGTCTTCAGTGATGGATCCAGTCCGACTTTGAATGAAACAAAGGTCATGCTGCTGATGTCAGTTCCTTTGGCAACCAGTTTGACAACCTCCGGATCCTGGGTAGTGTCAAGGTTTGCTCTCACCATTGCCAAAACTTCCTCATTTGTAACATCCGGCCGTATGCGAGACAGGTAGAGCCAAAATTTGTTCACTGGCTTTGCGCAGACTGGAACAGACTTCACACTGCTGTCTAGCTGCTTCGAACCAGATTGGCATTCGGTTACTTTATGTGCCAAATCAGGTCCACGAAGTCGTTTGGCAGCTCGGATAGGACCGATCTGGGGCCAGTTTTTAATCGATGGTGACTGAATACAAGGCACGGGCTTTTGCGACAACTGCTTTATTTCGGTGTGCAGATTGCTTATAGCCTCTGTGAGAGACACTAGCGGTGATTTTTCGTCGGCCACTTTTGTAATCGCACGGAGATGTGAATTTCCGGACAGCTCTGCACATTTGTCACACATCCAGAACAAATTCTTGCGGTGAGGCGAAAAATATCCCAAAAGAGCCCGAGACACATTCGCGCATGTCATGTGAAACATGCAACCACAATATCCGCGGCAAGAAACGAATTCAATGCCAGCAATCGCTTCGCAGCACTTGGCGCAATTTTTTTCTCCGTTCATCGTCACACACGTTGTTTCGGGAAATCGCCTTTGGGTATGCACACACCGCAGTAACGCAAGAAACAGCACAACGGGGACGGATTTGGCTCAATGTGAACGACAATAGGCTTGCTATTGGCCAGCAGACAATGGGTTGCGGAGCGATCAAAATGCGATGACGCAGCAAATGACACAACACATGCAAATTAAAACCCGAATTAAATACGTGAATTGGCACCAGACAAACAAAATTTGTTTTGTAGGAACGGATGATACAATAATAAATTAAGCGCCACTAAACACGACAAAATAAAACAAATTTAACACGGGTAAAACACGAGTTACTTGGACAACTACGACACACAATGAAGTTACTTCATCAGCGATTTCAACTCAACATTATGATTATGATGTAGAAGGAGATGTTCGCTCATCACTATGAGGCACCGAGAGTGAACAACAAGGTTTTTTGGCTAGAATTAAAGGTATGAAGAGAAAGTTTTGATAGTTCCGCTAGTGTGCGGCAGGCTTGGAAATTTAACAGATGTTTTATGAAAATTGAGCGAAAAGGGCATGTGTACAGTGGTACTCGAACCAACGACATTTTTGCCTAACATCCCACAGTCGGTGCGAATCAAAACAAACCCAAAAAAGGAGAGAGTTCCTCTCCCATGTGCGCATCAGTAAACAGAGTGCACACAATAGATCGCTAGAATAACTATACAAGCCACAGTGGTACATGAGCGTCTTCCAACCGGACATTTTTGCCTGTTGAAGTGGCGGACATAGTCCGTGCTTCGACCTACCCCGCAGTGGGATGTTAGGCAAAAATGTCGTTGGTTCGAGTACCACTGTACACATGCCCTTTTCGCTCAATTTTCATAAAACATCTGTTAAATTTCCAAGCCTGCCGCACACTAGCGGAACTATCAAAACTTTCTCTTCATATCTTTAATTCTAGCCAAAAAACATTGTTGTTCACTCTCGGTGCCTCATGGTGATGAGCGAACATCTCCTTCTACATCATAATCGTTACTCCTCGCACGGAGAATATATAACATAACAATTAATGTATGTACTATTACTTCTCCCATAAAGGTTTTAGACGTAAGGTGAGTATAGAGAAAATTTATATTTTGATTATTTGTACAACTTTGTATAACATTATTTTGACCTAAAACTGCACATTTATTAAATAATCACAAAAAAACTAGTTTCCAATGCCCGCCATTTTAAAAAACACGTACCTCGGCACAGTGACCAGATAGAAGGTTAATGTTTTCAGCAATGTTGTTTGTATTAAAATTATATACAACTTTGCCGAAGACACTAGGTCTCTATCTCATCATTTAAAAAAAAACAAGTTTGCAGCGGCGCCTGTGGTGAAGCTGCGAACTAAGATTTGTCACCTTTAAATGCGTTATATTTTTTGAAAATTTTCATCTGAAGACACCAAAATGTTAAGAACACGTTTTTACGAGTTATTGTAAAAAGTTCATGTTTTTGGCGTTTCGTCCCACAGTGCAGCGTTTGGATTATGTTGATGAATTTGAATTTCAGTCTATATAGTATCTTCAAATTTAGCCTTATTTATGGAAATCAAAAGGTGGTTTTATTGTTTTGTCGTGAACAACCTTTAAAGGGGTGAATGGAAAATTATGGATTTAATACAGACGAAAAGGTTGCTTCTAGTAGACTACAGGCGAAATTTCAGCTCAACTGGTACACGGGAAAATGAAAGATTGGTGGCTTATCACATGGAAATTGGGTATTAGTCTTTTGTATGGAAATTGGATTTTAGTCTTATTGTATTGTCCGTCACTGTATGAGAACTACTAACTACTATATACCAAACTTTTGGCTTTCATCCTCTTTGCTTCTCAGCATAATAAGGTACGCAAATGTTTACTATCGTTGTTTACATCGGCATAGTAACATAATTAAATAGCGAAATGATGTACATGTGAAATGCTCCTTCAACAACTCAGCAGGCAACATTGGTGCGTCTGTTGGGTGGAATGTAGCCAAAAACCAAGGATCTTATGACATACAGCATTCCATGCAAGGATTGTTGCTATTCTCATCCATATCCTAAGTTACTGTCGTAGGAATCAATCAATATTTATTTCAATTGACGGTCAATCGAAAAAGTCATTCAAAGACAAAGTTATTTATGGAAAGATTTCTCGACAGCACGGTTAGAAATAACATCAATGAGGGTTATTCCGAGAGTCGAAGTGGAAAAAATCACTTGCAGTGACGTGACTCTCGTGGGCAAATCAAATGCAGATTCACGTCATTGCAGGAGACATTTATCACTTTACCAAGTGACAAAAGCCACTTAGACTCTCGGAATAACCCTCAATATCTCATTATTTATTTATTTATTTATTGATATAATTCCAACTGACTTAACATCTTATTGGAATGGGGAAAAGCCATGTGGTGTAAAAACCCCCTATTTCTAAATCGTACACTACATAAATCAACACGAATAGAAGGAATACAAAGCAAGCAAAACTAAATTAATTCTAGTACACACAAAACTTGTCAGTAAACTTAAAATAATCTGTCGTGATGGAATCAGTCGTCTAGTGTCTTCGCCATTAATGCCAGTACGTATTAAATGCTACAATTTCTGGACTAGCGTCTCGTCATCCAACTACGATGAATCCGGTTACGGAAGGTCTCAGCGGAACAGTTGAAGTGAAACAGAGCGTAGAGTTCATTGAAGCGCGATGACATGAATTGAATTGGATCGTGTTGGCCGTAGTTTGCTGCACGAGTTCCGGGCTGCAGAAAATTTCTTGTTCGCAGAACTCGTTCAGGAGCGTAGATGAACAGTTCGGCCAGAATTCCTGGAGAGTCGGTTTCACCTAGTAGCACTTTTGCTGCGAAAACTGCTTGCATGACTGTACGCCTATGCTCCCATGTTTCAATACCCAAGAGTAAGCAACGATCCTGGTACGCTGGAAGGTTGACAGGATCATTCCACGGCAGGTGACGGAGTGCATAACGAACAAATTTTCTTTGGACTGCTTCAATCCTCGCAATCCAGATTCTTTGGTACGGGCACCACACCAAGGCTCCAAATTCCAGAATAGAATGCACGAGAGAGCAGTACAATGAATGCTTTCAGACAGGTGGGATCACGAAACTCGTCGGAGATCTTAAACATGAAACCGAGCTGTCTGTTTGCTGTCTGTCTGTAATCAAATCCGTGTAGTGTTGTCTAAATGTCAAACCGGAGTCAAGCGTGACTCCAAGGTCACGAACAGTATCAACTTTCTGCAGAGGTTGATTGTTTATCATGTAATCAAACGCAATTGGGTGTAATATTCGATGGAAAGTGATAATGAAGCATTTACTAACACTCAGAGTGAGGAAATTCCTGAAGCACCACTCTTCAAAGCTGCTGATCAAGTGCTGTAGTCGTAAACAATCAGCGAAGCATCGCACAACCACATAAATTTTCACATCGTCTGCATAGAACGACCTGCAGTTAGGTGGAAGTAGCAGTCCAACCTCGTTGATAAAAATTAAGAACAGCAGTGGTCCCAAGTTGCTGCCTTGAGGTACGCCCGACATATTAGTAAAGTAGCTCGATTGAGCTGAGCCGATCTTCACACAGAGTATCCTGTCCGTTAGATAAGATTTAAACCAACAAACTAAGTTATTTGACACACCAAGTTTGTATTACACTAAGGAACCAGAGTGATGAGAACAATAAGTTTGGCTTCCACAAAGTAATTTCCATAGAAACATCAAAAGAGTAGTGCAGTTCGAGTTCGCAACAAATCGAGCTAAAATTTTGAAAGAAGAGTTAGGATCTGGATTGAAATCGATTGAGTAGGGTGGAGCTGTAACGATACTTTGAACCACCCTACTAGGGTATCTGTGTTGTTCCCGTGTGCGTATTCGTGAGATCGTGCAGTGAACGTTGATTTTACGTAGCTTCCATGGATGCATGCATGGAACATATAATTCAGTTTTATGATTACAAAATACATTCTAAGTTAACTTATATTCACACATATGCTAATGAAAATTATCTTTTTACTTGTAAGTTGTTCTATTAATGTCCTTCCAACAACTCAGCAACACATTTTACGCTATTTTTAATTTTAGATTTTGACAAAGAACGAGTAAAAGCTCAAACGTTGGATTGTATTGTCTCCCCGAGTAGATAAAATTAAAAAAATCTGTATCTGTTGATGGAAAGTCGCTTGGTTACGTGCATGTTTTCTAATTGCTAATAAGTAAATAACAGCATTATTTTTGGTGTACGCTTTTTTGTGTGTGATTGTTTTTTTTTTGCTATTCAATATTTAAAAGAGTGTAATCCAGAATACCCTTAACCCAACGCCTATACTGATCATTTGAAATACTGGTGCTCGTTGGTGGTAACCGCTGGAGGACTTTGCTCCTGGCTCAGTGGACGAATCCGGACTGCATTTCGGTGGGTTTGTTATCGTTCCATATCGAGGTTTACATTCACACAGGATAACTAGAACGGCAAAGCAGGTCTTCTCCAATCGTTCTCCTCACCACACGGCTATTCCTTTTAGAACAAGTAAGAAATCAACAGGTTCAGCAGAGCACAAATCCTGAATCAACGATAGGCGAAAAAAATGACATGTTGCGCCAAATAATGGCGCATCAGTTTTAAATTATCATATATTTAGATCCTAGCAAATGCAATTGTTGACCGATAATTATTTATTTATAATTCCGTTTTCTAATTATGTATGACAGATGTATATTTATTACGACATATTCTCATTTTAGTTTAGGTGACAATCCTACCGATTGTTGAAGAAAAATTGCACAAGTTGAGGCTATAGACATCCAATGTAAAGAATCGTGAATCTAATAGACAGTATTCTAGAACAACAAAAAAAATAACAAAAAAATCTTGATTTTTCCATTAAATTTATTACCCTTTACATCGTTTAAGCACCTTCCTAATTTTATATAAAAAAATGCACCAAAGTAGTGTTCACATACAAACTAGTCAACTTCGCATAGCTATAATTTTTAACGTTTTAACGAACTGAGTTATGGAACTTTCCGTGATAATTAGGTTAAAATGTCAATTTTTAGATGTGTCATATAGAAAAAGTTGCGTGAAACCGTCTGTTAAAAAAAACCACGGAAAGGCCAAACAATCAAGGCAGGATAATTTGTTTTTGCGAAAAAGTTATCATTTTATTACTTTTAAGTTTGATTCAAAAACAATTTTTTTTTGCTTATGACATCGTAATTGTTAGCATCTATAACAAATAATCTACTGATAAACAACATTAGATTCGACAGTTCCTACAGCTAAAAGTCTAATATTCGAAAATGTTTAACCAAATCTGAATGAACTTTTACGGTTTTACTAATCTTAGAAACGGGATATTGTCGTCGCACTTGCGGAATCAGTCACACCCGACAATGGATTTTTCTTCCGGTCAATACTTTAAACCCAAACTTCCACCTAGTACAGATAATCATACCATAGATAATCATAGATTTTCAATCGGATTCAAATCAGGGGATTGCGCTAAAGAACGCTGTAGTTTTCTTCGCAGTGTGCTTTGGATCGTTGTCCTGTTAACAGATGTTGTTGGTTTCCAGGTCAGTTTTCAAAAGAGGCACGTCCAAATTTTCACAGAGCAAAACAATGTACAAGTAACAAGTCGAACGCTCCCCAGATCGTGATATTACCAACAGTCAATGTGAAACAAGCGATTAAAAATAGCTTCACTGTTGAAGAATCCCTTGGTCCCATATGCACCTTGCAATACATTCTTGCGCTTTTCGGTACTCGAATCTTTATTTTTGTTCTGATTCGCTGTGTTATTTGGAGAGAACATTTGAGGGTGTGTTCGTGTGAGCTACTTTATTAAGGACATACACGACCGAGTCCTTTTCCAATATAAATTCTAGGTTAGAATAATTTTCACTTCAAGTTTTTGGAACTAAATATCACAGCTATACCGAAACAAAAAGAGTTCAAACTGCTAACCAAAGTATGCTTCAAAGGAGCAAGCATTTGCTGAAAATATCATGCACGAAGTCTTAATAATATTTGAGATTTGTGCTCAGCAAATCGCGAAGTGAGAGGGATTCGGTCGTGTAAGGGCGAATCAGTAAGCTTGGGCCCAAGCTTTGGACCGTTGTGCGGGTACTTCCTGATTCAAAAAGTATATCCATTTTCTTCATGACTATCCAGCCGCTGATGTTACCACCTCCATGCTTCCCAGTCAACACAGAATCGCATATGATAACGCATACGTTCCATTTGTTCATTTAACCCCATGTTGAATGTGCGCATATCGCCTCCACGCAGGGTTGCGGCTTATCATTTTTGACTCAGGCATATTCATTTGCCAATATCTCCTTTCAGAGGGTCGATTTGATAACATGATGTATGATGAACTTGTAGTGCATGAGTAGACCTACAACTTTGTCTAACAGTACATTGATCTAACTCCTATATCTTCGACATGAGAGCGTATATTCACAGTGATCTTCACGGTGATAATCGCGTGATCTTCACCGCGAATATCATCGCGAAGATCACTGCGAATATACGCTCTTATTCATCAGATATAAGAGATAGAGCTATGTATTGGTAAACCAAGTTGTAGGTCTACTCAAGCACCATAAGTTCATCATACATTATATTTTGAAATTGAGCTTCTGAGAAGAGCTATCGGCAAATGAATATGGATAAGTCAAAAATGATAAGCCGCAACCCTGCCTCCACGTTATACTCGTATTCGTTATTATATGCGATCTTGTGTTTACTAGGTTGTGCGTTTCACCAGAGGCTCTTCAAACTCTCGAGCGCCGTTTCTCAGTATAGCTAAAACTTACTCTCCTCCGTCCATAAAATCCGTGTCCAGTAGTCTATCGACATACCAGCGTATTTTTTGTCAAACATCTTCTGTTTCCTCTAGATAATGAAAAGTCGCTTGGACGCCAAACAGCTATTTGTCGATTAAATTGTTGAGCCGTCGACGAACATACATCGATCACACTTAGATTGAGTGATTCAGTAACCTATTTCAATGAAAATTTTCCAATCGAACAACCCTGACATCCTCGCAGTGCGTTGTCGAATGATGACGTCCTTGCCCGGATAAGTTTTTCACTATTCTTTGGCTTTCATACTTCCTTCATATGTGTTGCACAGTCACAAGTGAAACTGAGTATTTTTTAGAAATTTCTCGGAGAGCAACACCGCTTTTACGATCGCGAATCGCCAATTTTCTGATATCAAGCGAAATCTCTTTCCCGGACATTTTATACTTTTGAATACACACGGGACCAATTTCTGCGGAAAAAACCACATCTGCGCTGTGACAACAACAGTCAAAGAATGCAGTGCTCCTAAAATATTAAAACTGACTTAAATAATATCATCGAGAAATCTGATTTTTGAAGTGTATGATTATTTTTTTCCAGGCAAAATATCAATTTTTAACTATAAAAACTAATCTGACAAAAAAAAAACCCAGATACGTGTTCTTTTATGATTCGGCAAACCTTTTCGTTCGCAGTTTCGAAGCTGAAGCAGTATTTAAATCTTTTATAAAAGGAACTTAAAATTAACCTTAGACACATACCAGGATGCTGCAAACTTCTTCATAGGATTTAAGTTTCTTCATTTTTATTGCATCATGCAAATTTTTATCTTTTTGCTCTTTTTACTTTATAGGGCGGAGCACAACTTCGGTAGCGAGGGACTTGTCAATCATCGCTATAATTCACCCGTATTTAAACCAAACCACTTGATTTTTAAAAGTTGAATAGTGCCACACATACAGTAATCATGTCGTGTAAATACTGCTGAGTCTTGGCATTGATTGACAGAAATGGGTCCACTGCCGAAGAAGTACTCCACCCTATTGCTTTTCACATTAAAAGAATGACGCGTTTTAGGTTTTTTGTTATTTCTATTTAGTGTCAATATTCGTTAATATGAATTATAATGTTTATAATTTTAATTTTTTAATGCCAGTTTTAAATTTATCAAGTTACGTTTTATAGAGACTACGCTATATCGTGATTACTAGATTTTTTTTGATTGGGCACACAGATATTAATTCAGATTTTTTTTAAATACAATACAGATAAAGAGATGTTCGAGCATTGAAATACATTGTATGTGGCATCACTGTTTCGTTGTTTTGAAACGCGGCTCTAGACCTAGGAATTGTTTTGAATTGGGAGAAACCAATTGAAATTACCCTGACGAGTAAAAAAATATAATGTCTAGCGTTCAGAATCACAAGGACCTATCTGCAATGATCGATTCTCCTCATCGATTTTCTCTTTGGTTTATAACTAACAACGGAATAATTTTTTTTAAATTCTCCAAAAACTGTAAAAGGTGGCATTCGCAAGCAAAATCAATATCAAACACACCAATAAAATGTTATACAACTAGGATATTGTCAAAAAAGAACCTCGCTGAAGAGAATCGATCATTCCAGAACGGCTCTTATAATTCTTAACGCCAGATTTGTTTTTGAAAACTAATGTTTCATATAGGTTGTTTATCATGGATGTTTATAGCCGAAATTTGGCATAATTGAGAGTGAACCAAATTGTATAGTTAAATTATTCAACTAAAATCTGCCGTACTGTGAACCCTGTAATATTTGTATCCTTATTATTGGTTAAACGGCTTCTGCGGGATATCATCCTAGTATTTCAGTTACTGTTTGTTGGGTTATACCTGATCAGTGTATCAGTTTTCGCGTTTGTTCGATATTTCACACATTGCAATTCATTGGTGCTGGAAACTGCTACCTTTTAAAACCATTAAGTGAAATCATTTGCTTAATCATAGTCAGATACAAGCAAACGACAGGCTACATGATATCACTAGTAAGTGGAAATTGATACATTTATGGTACACATTAGCAAAAAACATGCATTTAGCTGTACGTCTGTTGCCTCATTTTCGTATCATACAGGTTCTTTGTGTTTTATTATTATCATAGTCTTTCTAACACTCTTGGGTCATTTGGACTTGTTCGGGTTGTATTTGAACTCGTGACAATGACGTGACAGATAAAGATATGACCCATTATGCCGGATTTACTCCAGACTTCTATTCTCATAAGGGAAAGTAGTCAGATGATTCTATCAAGTGATAGACTAAATAGACACCGCAAGAAAAAGAACTAGAAGATCAAAATTGACAATGCCTGAGTATTGGTATTGTGTATGTAAACAACTATTCGTGATAATCTTGAACATAGTTGTATCACACCTATGGTAATGAGATTTTCGAAGACGAAAGACCTTCCTTCGATATTGGAAATACAAAATAACTTTAAATAGTGTGTATTGTTTCAAAGGATTATTTATTAAAGTATATGAGCATAAATAGTGCTCCTAAGATGAGAATTTAATGGTTATGCCAAATATATAATGATACGAGAAGATGACAACGCTTTGTTTATTGGTAGTGATGTATCACCTTCAATACTATGGTTTTTTTGCAAACGAATAAATACAACAAATGAGATTTTCAGGTTCACCAATTAAAAGGCTTATTTTACCTTACCAATCAGATCAAAGTGGCCTCTGCTGTATACAGAAGCTGTCTCCATTCTATTCGGTCCCTGGATGCACCTCGCCAGCCTCACAGTCTACGAATGGTTCCCAGGTCGTCTTCTACTTGATCGATCCACCTTGCTCGTTGCGCGCCTCTTCTTCTTGGACCCGTCGGTTCGTTTTCAAGAAACAATGTTAGCTGGGCTAGATTCGTTTAATTAAACAATATTGTTTATGTGCGCAATTATTGTGGTCCATACTCAAAATAATGAACATAGCCGATGTTTATAGGTAAGTATAGAAAACATTTGCCGTTTTAATTTTCTTTCACTTTTCAACAATAGCTAACACTTGAGCCCACATAAACTAATATTTAATAGGACTAACAGACTGTTCGACTCAAGCCACCATTGCGAAAACACACTTTCAATAAAGTTTCAAAAAATATAGGAAGCGGAAAAAGCTAGTATAGGTTATGTCATGTCGGTTTCTAACCAACTCAGTTTGAGGTTAAGAAGGTTTATCAGCTATGCCCTGCCCTTCGGTTCAGAAAGGGGTATGGGCGCGTTCTGTCGGTCGCGGCAGATTTTATGTGTGAATCGGCTGCCCCATCAACGTTCAAAAGTGCCTGAACCAAATGGACAGCTTGTAATGGTCACTTGAAGATTCGATGGGGGATCATTGCCCTGATATTCCGAAATGTAGCACGTTGTAAAATGTTTCTTGTCTTCTATAACCAAACATGATGGAATTGAGTAAACGAGTGGAAACTCATCGGGAATGACCTCTCATATGGATCCGTCGAACCATTCTGAACGGCCGTTGTGAGAATATCACCATGAAAATCTCACACGTGCATAGCGTGTTACCAACCACTAATGCTGTTTCTTTTTACCCTGCTTACACCAATAGAAGGGTATCGAGATCGCTGGAAAGACTTTTTATCCGAGGCCCAGAGGCCCGAGCGTCATATAACATTCGACTCAGCTCGACGAACTGAGCACATGTGTGAGAGTGTGTGTGTGTGTGTGTGTGTGTGTGTGTGTGTGTGTGTGTGTGTGTGTGTGTGTGTGTGTGTGTGTGTGTGTGTGTGTGTGTGTGTGTGTGTGTGTGTGTGTGTGTGTGTGTGTGCGTTACAAATAATGTCGCTTCGGTTTCTCTGGCATTCGTGAACCGCTTTCAGTTCTGTTGACGGCAAATGAAAGCTACAACATTCCCATACAATCAAACAGTTTAGTCTCCGATTACGTACTGAGCTTTTGTGTACCGATTTTAGTTTTGTTGGTGCCAAATTAAAGCTATGACATTCAAATAACTGGTCAAAATTTCATTATGATTGGATAATCCTTCATGGAGATATGACCAAAACAATACCTGAGAGCACATAATTGTGAGATAAAAATATACTCATTGAAGTGCAAATCCGAACAAGACCAATCACACCAATCGATGTCGCTTGCATTCTATTGTGTCGCTTCTAGTGCGTTGTATAGCACATACAGCGGACTAGCCACACTATGCGACTCTATAGAATTAGAGCAGCATCGATTGGCTCAAGTGGTCTGGTTTTGAACTGCTACGAGTATATTAAAAACTTACATAAAGTCTCCATTTACTATTTTCAACGAACATGTATTTATTAAGCATCTTGAATCCATATCGATAATGGTGGGTGTTGGTTGAATTTGGATTTTTCAGATATACTCCTGAATGGGTTGTAGAGTACGATATTTTTTTATCGAACGTCTATGTCTATTGTTTTGGATGCCTATTGCGTCGCCATTGCGTTGCCGTCGCGCGAGTGATCGAGTGAGCTTGAGAAGTCGTGGTTCGCCATGTAAGATGGGTCGATGGAGGGGTACATATTTAATCGTGATCCAAATTATTCGTTTGCCATGCTCGTCGGGCCACCCTATCTTGGAACAAATAAACCACTGTCCCATTTTGTAAGTGACTCCAGCGATATCCGTACTGTTGGTGTAGATCGGTCCAAGTTGGCTCTGAGGCGTTGAGATGAATTGCCTTATTTTCCTAATGAAATACCACTATCACACTCTGTGAGTGGCCCCAATAGCATCCTTACACACTCAGATTATTTAACAGAAATCTGTAAGGTTTTACCGAATTCTCAACAGCTGAATGTTTGGTAATTCGATTTTACGGATTTCGGTAAAATTTTACCGAAATCCGGTAATTTTTTTACAGATATCTGTAAAATTTCACCGAAATCCGTAAAATTGAATTACCGAATGTTCAGCTGTTGAGAATTCGGTAAAACCTTACAGATTTCTGTAAAATAACCTAAGTGTGTACTGTTGGTTTAATCGGTCCAAATCGAAATTCCAGCATTGTAAAACATCTCCTAGTTTTCCAATAAAAACCACTATCACATTTTGTGAGTGGCCCCAATGGCATCCTTACTGTTGGTTTAAACCGGTCAAAATCGGCTTTTCAGCATTATTAAAAATCACTTTGTTTTCCCAATGAAAAACCACAATCACACTCTGTGAGTGGCCCCAATAGCATCCTTACTGTTGGTTTAAACCAGTCAAAATCGGCTTTTCAGCACTACTTAAAATCACTTTGTTTTCCCAATGAAAAACCACAATCACACTTTGTGATTAGCATCCTTACTGTTGGTTTAAATTGGTTCAAATCGGAATTCGGTACTAATGTTCATATATTTCACTTGACAGCTTATCGTTAATCAAAACGAACCCTGCTGCACCCCATACTTGTTATCCAAAATCCCAGTGATTTCTCGTGGAAGTGCAGTGGATTCCGCGGCTTCCTATAAACCGAGTATCACGTCAACATATTCCAACCCTTTCCTTACTTGACCTGCATTCGGGCGGGGCCGGCGCCGGTATTGCCTTAGTTTGGGATCACCAGTTTTTACACATTGAAGATGCATGTTAGTCCCAAGCATCATCTGTTGGTTCTCTGTGTAATAACAGCTGATCTGGCAACAACGGAGTAGCAACCTCGGGTGGTCAATCATGCTCATGCTCATCTTGAATCCATATCGATAATCAAAATTGAAGCTCAGGATTGTCTAATAATTCATTCTATGGACTGATTATATGAAATTTCTAATATTTATGTAATTATTATATTAAGTATTAAGGGTATTAACATCGTTTGAAAACTCGACTTTTTATCCGAGGCCCACAGGGCCGAGTGTCATATACCATTCGACTCAGCTCGACGAACTGAGCACATGTCTGTGTGTATGTGTATGTATGTGTGTGTGTATGTGTGTGTATGTGTGTGTGCGTTACAAATAATTTCACATCGGTTTCTCAGCCATTTATGAACCGAGTTCAGTTTTATTGACGGCAAATGGAAGCTACAATATTCCCATAGAACGCTATTGTTTTATTTTTCTTTCGGACATTTCGTTACGAAGATATGAACGAAACAGTACTTGACGGCCTATTATAATAGTAATCAAACAGTTTAGTCTCCGATTACATACTGTTTGGAAGTAA